>JAAGNO010020312.1:128838-140169 GCA_033439905.1 Ceryle rudis
AAGAAAGAAAGAAAGAAAGAAAGAAAGAAAGAAAGAAAGAAAGAAAGAAAGAAAGAAAGAAAAGAAAGAAAGAAAGAGATCACTGCAATAAGAAAAAATCACTGCAGTAAGAAAAAAGTTCAATGGAATGTGTTTGTTGGTATCAAGCAAAAAAGAATAATTCACCCAAAATTAAATCCTTGCTGCCTTTCTTTTCATTTAAAAACCACTGCTTCCCTCCCCACTTTTCATAAATAATCTAAGTGTTAGTATTCTCTTTCCTAGGGCTGGGAATCAGGTCCTTGATGTCTAGAACATAAATACAATGTGTACAGAAGCAACACAATTTTCCCCATGCTGCTTTGGCATTCAGTCTTTATCTGAGAGAAGAGCAAAGCTATTTGCAGTAGTCAACTTGAATAATTTTCCAAATTCTGCTTAGTTAGACATGGTTAGATGATAGGGCAAATACACTACCTTCTGAAGAAACACTCCTTGATACTACACTTGCATTTGTCACTTGTGTGTTTTGTTGGTTGGGGTTTTAAAAATCCACTACTGATGAAACTATTTCCCTTCTTTAAAGCCTCCCTGACTGTTTCTCGAGAGAACATAAATACCACCTGTAGGCGTCTCTTAGACAAGAAAATCAGCTAAAAATATGCTATGGAAAAACCTAGAAATACTCAGAAACCTAAGGAAAGACTAAAGAACTGGGATTTCTTTTATCCTAAACAGAGTTATGAGTAAGTACATGAAGGCAGCCTTCCAATGGAAGGGAAAAATCTATTTCATGCCTATGCTGGATAGGAATGAAAAGCTGCATGACCAAAGAGCATGAAGAAAGTCTGAGGTAAAATGTTAGGAAAACATCCTCAGGCACTGGAATTGCTCATATAAGAGTCAGAAATCTCCACTTCTAGAGATCTTGAAGCCACACCAGGAAAATATCAGCTGGAAAAGGTACAGGTGTAGTTGATACACACTTAGGACAGGGAAGAATCTCCTGGTCCTCTTTTAGACCTAATCTTCCATAATAACAAAAAGGTAGACCTTAAGTGGTTTTATGGAAAACACTTTGGGTTCTTCAAATGTTAATTTATCTCTGTTCAGAACTGAATGACGCCTGTAGCTCAACAAATACAGAACCTAGATCAATGAAGTACATACATTTCAATGAATTAGAATGTTACTTTTCCAGGCTGCAGAATCAAGATAAGTTTAGTCAGGTGAGAAGTACATGAATGATATACAAATCCACAATTTAGAGTGGGCTATTCTACTAGAACACTCATTATTTAATTGCATTCTTTACATAAAATTAATTTCAGTGGGTTTTTCCCTCTTGTTTCTGAACAGTTTTTATTAATGGAGGTGTAAACTACATGACACTATAACACAAAGTCTTGTATAATTTCTCAGGGTTTTGGAGTGGAAGATTCTTACAGGCCTCGCAAACTGCATGAATTATGAAGTCAACACTGCCCTACACTGAAATATACCTCTCAATTTATTCTCGGCAAGCATTCCAGCATACTAGCTCCCAATTCATTTTTCATTTACAGCTGCACTAGCTAACCTTAAACGTGACAATCTGCAAGGAAGCAAAACTAAATGATTACATGCAATCAATCATCATACTCAAATTGTAAACAACATCTGCAGAAATCTGGTCTTGCTGTTTACTCAGCTCTCATTGAGATGATCCCACATATCAAGTAAAGCTTTCTTGGACCTGCACTGATGGACTGGCTCCTCCTCATCTCCAAACATTCTCCATCCTTGAAAACATGTTTTAAAAACAAAATTAAAAGGCCCACCTACACCTGAAGAGGAGGGCATGGGAAGATCATAGAATCACAGAATGGCTTAGGCTGGAAGGGACCTTAGAGATCATCTAATCCAGTGTCCCCACCATGGGCCCGGATGCCTCTCAACTAAACTCACAGCCTCATCCATCCAGGCTTTAAACACCTCCAGGGAGGGGGCATCTACAACCCCTCTAAACAATCTATTCCAGAGTCTCACCACCCTCGTACTGAAGAACTCTTACCTAAGATCCAGTCTAAACCTGTTTTTCCTCCGTTTAAAACCATTTCTCCTTATCCTGTTGCTGGACAATCTTGTGAAGAGTCCCTCTCCAGACTTCCTGTAGGTTCCCTTCAGGTATTGGAAGGCAGTTATAACGTCCCCCCACAGTCTTCTCTTCTCTAGGCTGAACAATCCCAGCTCCCTCAGCCTATCCTTGTAGCAGAGGTGCTCCAGCCCCTGGGTCATCTTTGTTGCCCACCTCTGGACTTGTTCCAACAGATCTATGTCCCTCTTGTGGAGACACCAGAACTGGACACAGTATTTGAGGTGGAGTCTCACAAGAGCAGAAGAAAGGGAGAGAATCACCTCTCTTGATCTGCTGGCTATGCTTCTCTTGATGCATCCTAGGATATGGTTGGCCTTCTGAGCCACATGAACTCAGTGCCAGCTCATGTTGACCTTCTCATCAATCAACACCCCTAAGTCCTTCTCTTCAGGGCTACTCTCAACACACTCTGTACCCAGTCTGTAACTGTAACTGGGATTGGCCCAGCCCAGGTGAAGGACCTTGCATTTTAACTTGTTGAACCTCATACAGTTTGCATTGGCCCCTTTCTCAAGCCTGTCAAGGTCCTCTCTTGATGGTATCCCTTCCCTCAAGTGAGTCATTGCACCACACAACTCGGTGTCATTGGCAAATTTGATGAGGGTGCACTTGATGCCACTGTCCATGTCGCTGACAAAGATGTTGAACAGCATTGGACCTGGAATAGATCCCTGACAAACTTTCTTGTCACTGGTCTGCACCTGGACATCAAGCCATTGATGACAACTCTTTGAGTGCACCCTTCCAGATGGTAAACTAACACTTCCATCATCTATTTCTTTTCTTGTCAAGTACTTCTCTCTCCTTGGTTGAAAACAGTTTGGGTCCAGGTGGCCCAAATTTTGCATGTGCTTTGGAGGCAGTATCTGGCCTTTAGAAGAAGGCTGCTGGAAGGGCAAGAAAGATTCATCATAGAAGAGACTGTCTGGTCCTCAGTGAGCACAAAGCGAGAGGTGGCTTACTTTCCTTCCTGAGCATTACAGACAGACATCCGATCTGGCCCTGAACACTTCCAGGGATGGGGCACCCACAGGCTTTCTGAGCAACTTGTTCAAATGTCTCACAACCCTAACTGTAAAGGATTTATTCCTAATATCTAATCTAAATTTAACCTCTTTCAGTTTAAAACCATTACCCCTTGTCCTGTCAGTACACTCCCTGATAAAGAGTCCCTCCCCATCTTTCTTGCAGGCCCTCTTTAAGAACTGGAAGGCTGCTATAAGGTCTACCCAGGGCCTTTTCTGGCTGAAGAACCCCAACTCTCTCAGCCTGTCCTCACAGGGGAGGTGTTCCAGCCCCCTGACCATCTCTGTGGCCCTCCTCTGGACCCACTTGATCGAGTCTGTATCTGCCTAATACTGTGGGCTCCAGAGCTGGATGCAGTAATCTAGGTAAGGTCTCACAAGAACAGAGTAGAGCAGGAGAATCCACTCCCTCAACCTGCTAACCACACTTCTTTTGGAGGAGCTCAGGGTACAACTGATCACAGGCCCTGCACAGAAAACCTTGTTGGCTGGCAAGAGACTGTCCAGAACATCTTCTGGAAAGGTTTTTGGTGCTTAGCAATCACATGTCACTAGAAATTCATGTTATATCCACATGAAACATCTGCCATGTTCTCCAATGTGGAATAGCATTAGCAGCAGACTCACCCTATATGGTGAGTTTGTGCACCTCTAAGACATCACAAAGAAAAGCTATCTCTTTCCATTAATGACTCTTCATTTCCATGGTTACAGACTTCTGAATTATGCTTAATTACATCTTTTTGGAAATAGTTTAAAAAACAGTTCACCTTCGGAGATGGGAGGGAGCTCAACAGGTTGTTTGGAGGAATATCACTGCCAATAGTTTCAGATCAAAGATGCAGAATTGTGAACAATACCCTTCTTTCCCCAAGCATAATTCCTATGGCTGTGAAGGCTTACATACTGTAAACTCTCTTTAAATGTAGATCTAAAAATTGCTGCAATTGGGTAAATGACACTTACGGACAGAAAGGCAACATGTCAAATTTCTGTCCCAGCAGCATCCCTCACAGGTTATGGGATTAACTGCACAAACTGTCTGACTTGCCTCTAGGTGTTGATCCTCTACTGCCATTTACAGATATGATGCCTTATCTGGTGGAGATTCTTCCTGACACCTCTCTCCTGCCAACTTTCCTTGAAATTGCATCTATGGCAAGCAAGAAAATGCTACACACTCAAATCTATTTGCACCGTATCAGCTAGCTCAGCCCTTCCAGAGGTGGCCATAGAGCTGGCCACAAAACCACAATGAGGTTTTCCTAAAATACTGGAAACATCACTGTTGCTGTTCTGCAGTGCTCTAAATAAAACAGTGTTTCTTTTCTTTCAGGATGCTGCACAGAATATTTTCATACATTACTTCTGCTTCTTCTACTTTACCAAGTATTCTCCCTTAGCTTTTTTCTGACATGTCTCCTCTGCTTATTTACTCACTTCTTCCTTTACGAAGAGTTTTGCTGTTTCTTATCTGCTTCTCTCTTCACCACCTAGTTCATCTATCCTCTCTTTTTCTAACATCTCCCTGGATTTCTTAACTCTGCAGCTTCCTATCAACTTGTAATATTCAGTTCCCAACAGTCGACATGGCCTACTGTGATGTTACAATTTGTATGTTAGCGTTGAATAGAATTAGTACTTGTTAAACTTAAGTAATTTAGGGTAACATTTATTCTCAGTGTAACTTCCTCTTTTACCAAAAATTCAATCATGGCTGTTTCTTAGCAACGGATTTATCAGAATAGATTTGCATGGAAATCAAATACTCTCAAAAAGGAACTGCTAAAGAGAGCTGATAACATAGCCTTATTCCTGACCACCGGCAGAAGCAAATACTACAAAGCAGAACAAAATGGTTTTTTATAGTTCTGTATGAATCTAATGAACACGTGTAGAACATTAGCGCCAACTGAAATAGAAGATCATATAAACTTCTCTAATTAATGTATCTCTGACTTGATCTGCAAAAATAGTCTCCTTGCCTTCAGAGACTGCAAATCAAAACAGATCATGCACAGCCACAATTCTCTCTTGCACCGGACTAGACTAAAAATTGGAGTCTGCAATCATCACAAAAAAACAGGTCCAGACTGCAATAGGCAGACACGTGCACTTCCCACTTGCATGAAAAATGCACACCCTTACTTCAAGTACACCTATACTAAATAACCAAGAATCAGATTTCAGTGCATCATAACTTGGTATTTAATTCTGTAGAGTCCATGCATTTATACCATAATTTCAGTAAACTGAAAGTTTTTCATTTTCATGGTCTTTAGAAAGAAACCATTTCCCCAAAGATTTTTCTACAATTTACTTGACTCTATCAGATGAGTTTTTTCCTTTTTTTACTTTTTCCCAAAAATAATGTACTAAACTCCAACTAGCTATTTCATCAAAAATGTAGAAAAAAACCCCAGATTTTAGGATAGAATGAAAGAGTGAAACCAAACATGAAGCATGAGATCCTATGAAGAGAAAAAGTGAAATAGCAATACTGAGAGTCTGATTCCCTTCATCTTCATATCAACCAAGAGTAATTTATTGAATTGACAATGGTGCAAAATCCTTATGAATGACAGTGGAATAAAGACTGCTGTCTTTGTATTAAGAATGATGACAACTTTTTTGACAAATGAAGTCTTGTGCTGCTGTGGCACTTAGTTGTGTCACTGAAAGGCAGTGTCTATAATAGATGGCTGCACATGAATTATGTCAGGAATGGGTTAAAGTAATAGATCTGTATTATTCCCTGGAGGCAATGCCATAAAGATAATTACCCATATTTGTACCACTACATTACAGAGAATGACAGCTTCATGTCTTCCTAATGTTTAACTGAAAATCCATAAAATACATTTCTCTTTCTTGCTGAGAAATTAATATAGGACCAAAACCTGTAATTCCAACTCTGATCATGCTCAGATAAAACTCCCACTGAAGTCAGTGGGAATTTTGAAAGGGAAAGGATTAAAGATGGTAGAATTTGCTGCATTCTACCAGAAATGTAAAAGCTATGGAGCTAGGTTTTCATTATGGTGCTACTGGGATTATTAAAATCAGCAAGATTTTGGTGTTTCACCTTTCAGTCACACAGTCATGTGGCTGTGCAGAGGAGGGATGGATGCAAGGCGGAGAAGGCAGCTTGCTGGAGGGTGCTTAACGCTGGGCTGGGATCCAGCAGAAGTGAATCCCTCCTGCAGTATTTTCCCTCCTCCTCTTGAAGGCCCAAAAAGAAGCAGGAAAGGAGGCAAAAAAGAAAGCCAGGATCATTAGCAAACAGCACTAGCTGGATGCAGTGCAGCATATTCATCATCACAAAAATCTAACGAAGCCATACACAGCACTGGGAGCATGCCTGGGAGCACATCCCTTTGGGAGGCTTTAACCTAAGCTCTGTGGCACAGAGAGAAGACACCTCAAAAGAGAAATGTCAGGAAGCAGACAGCATGTAACAGCTTCACTGGGCTCCTGCTGTGGGTAGCTAGACTGAACTGGTAACCAGAGAAGCCCATTATCCCTAGGGGGGTACCTGGCTCTGCAGGGAGGGGACACTACACTGCCTCGAGGTCCTTGGGTTTTACTCTCTGTTCGCTCCACTTGGTCCTGTTACCTTAGATGGTAGCTCATTTTTAAAAAGTGCACAGTTCATGGACTGAGTGGTTGGGGCGGTTCTGTTCTCCAGTACAGTTTCCTGAGGCATTAGAATATGGTTTGTTGATAGTACCAACTTTTCTAACTTTATCAGCAAATTTCTCCATGTTTTCATGACATGGTATCAAAATCCAATGAACAAAGATACAACAATTTGAAATAGCTATCTAACCAGCCTGCAAAATGAATAAAATTAAGACCTGAGCTATTCACCCATTTAAATTTTTATGGGGTAGCAAGGATAACATAGGATTTCACTAGAGATGTCATTTTTAAAGTGCAACTTGATTTTCAACAGTACAATTACAATAGATTTCTGATGTTTTCTATCACTAGCAATGCCATCTGGCACCAATTTAATTTCAAATTGCCAAGCAATTACTGCTAAAAAATTAACTAATATTCACACCCAGTGGTATTTCTTATAATTCTTAATAAAAAGTTGTATGTTTAGGGACCACCACATGCAAAATAAATATCAATACAGTACTAATGATTCAAATACCAGCATAAGGACATCAGGGCCCTGAATTTAAAATAGGATAGTCCCATTGCATTAAACTCAATAATTTGGTTTCTAAAGCAAGTTTTGAAGTATGTATCATGCATAAACTCATTCAATACTAGTAGTAAAAAATTATTTTATTCACTTTGTTAGCAACACATGACTGAAACTGTAAGATAAGCACTATTTTACACCTACATTATCTCCTACAAGATCATTTTGTAGAAAAAAAAGAATGAAAATACGGACAAATACAGATCTTACATGGAATCTAGGTATTATAGATTAAATACCACAAAAACCTTAAAATTTTTGAATTAAAATTGCATTGCTTCATTTTGCTGAATGAAGCATTCATTTTCCCTTTTTATGATCAACGTCTCGCAAGACCCAAGATATTTAATCCTACAAAAGTTCACAGACAGTGAATTTCAAGATTTAAAATTTACCATTCCCAAATAGTAGGGAGTAGTAGTACTTAGAAATGGCAAATATTTAAGTTGGTCTCTTGGTTGATGTGAATTGATTAAAGGATCTGATTCACACCTTCCTCAGTCTCTACTGATTTTGAATTCCTCATGGTTTTGCATGCCATGCAGATATATTCACTGCTGGACAGACTGATCTGTTAGCATTTTACAGTCACATGGCATAAACGTACACAATGCAAGGAAAGATATGGGGGAATGAGGACGCACAAGCTGTGCACTTGCAATTACAGTATGTAGGTAGTTTCAGAAATCTGAAGAACACAGTTATACATTACTCACCTACAATTTAATGAGGTACATTAGCAGCCCTCCCTAGAATCCTGAAGCAAATAAAATTACTTAAGAGAAGGATGTGACTCCAAGGAGGACCACAGATGCATGCACAACTTCTCCTGTCCATAACTGCAGTGATGACAAAAATCTCAGAGGAATACATGCATCTGATTTATTTTATAAGGGAATATAGTGCTGTGTTCTGTCTGGGGTCAGAGCCAGGGCTCTGGTGTAACCAGGCAAGCATCTGCAGACTCCTTGCATCCTGCAACATGCAGATGGAATTCCTTATGAATGCACTGAGTTAAAATTACATATAAATTCTGTATTAAACAAATACAGAACAAATAATCTCACACTAGCATGATTTATGGTACCCAAGGCAAGAACAAATGGTGAATAAAACTTCACAAGTTTTTCAGAATTTCCACTCCTCTCCTAGAGATGATCAAACCCCCTTTGTAACTAGACTGATGACAGGTTAACTTAGTCTCTCTGACATCACTTCTCTGCTTTCTCTGCCAAAGGCTGCCCTTTCCTGGCACAAGTATCTGTCCCCTGGCAATCACTGGTCAAAATACTATCATGTGGACCATCTATAAATCACTAGTAGTTGCAACCACTCTCACCATGGGCAAAGTTCAGACCAGAACCCAGAAACAAAAAATGCAGAGCCCTACAGTTAGGAACACCTCCCCCAGAGGCAAAGGAACCGCATCCTAATGACAGGTAACAGCTGCACCTGGGTCCCAGGGTAGTTGAGTTTAACAGCATCAGGGTTATATACATCTGTATTCCAGGAAAGTAGCAATAGGGACTGGAAACTTGGTGTCCTCTTTAAAAAGGAGAAGTAGTTATGATAAATCTTTGCCTTCCTCTTGAAGAGGCATGTGGCCATTCATGGGGTTTTTTTAACACAATGATGGAAAGTGGTAAGTGTGACTCTTTACCTGGAAAGAGATTATGCCAACTCCTGAGGGAAAACTAATGCTGACATACAGGAAAAGGTAACCTGTAATACCACATAGGAAGTACAAAGCTGGTCACTGCATGTTTTGCTTCAAAAGACAAACCTCAAATACCTAGTGGTTACTGGAGAAAGGAAATGCTCAGGCAATTCACAGTCAACTTACCTGATTTTGATTTATACTCTCATAAGCAAACAAATGCATAGTTGATGATTTGGATTGAATGATTTAAAAAAAAACCCAAAAAAACAAACCACAACATTACATGTATTGGAAAATGTGACAGCTGAGAAATCAGTAATAAAACAGAATTACTGCTTACGTGGCAAAAGCCTTCACAAGACCCATCAGGGACTGAGGTGTCTGTCACTGGGCTACTTGGTACACAGAAGACAGATTTCACCAAGACAGGCAGACAGCTATGTTATAATTCAGACTGCCAAAAAAATTACTTTTGACTTATAAAAGACAAAACTAAGAGAGAAACTAACTTACTAAGTCATTCATCTAATCACCTGACATTAATAGAAAAATCAATGAGCAGGGCTTACCATGAACAAGCCAACACTGATACTCTTTCATACCTTAACTTTTGTCTCTCATATTTAAGACAATATACACTGTTTTGAATACGGGGTTTTTTTTTTTCATCCGAATGAAAATGGCAGTCTTAGGTAAATGTTTTGTTCTACAAAGCACAGATTTATTGAGACTTTGCATTTTGTTCTAATAGTTGATCTGTACAGGTACAGAGAGACATTTGATTTTAACTAGGAGTCAAGACATTCAACAGAAGTGAACCAACTTCTTATGACTATGCACTGATTAGGTACAAGCTATCTCTATTGACCTTTACTTTGGGACCATGTGGGGCAGAAAAGTGAACTAACTTAAAGCTCTGACCTCAGCATCATCAGACTAGGCCTCATAAGGAAGCATTAAAATTGGTTACATGGCATGCATCTTTAGGAAAAGAAAGCAGAATTCTGCTTTAGGCAGCAAGGTGTATGTCAGGACACCTGCTGGAGTAAAGACATCACAAAAACTCAGCATGGGCTGACAACAAACTGAAAGAAAGATTACCCAGCCCTCAGACAAAGGTTTATATAGAACTAGTCGTTTTCTTGGATCACGTTCCCCGAGGCAGGGATGACTCATGCATTTTTCAGGCATCACTGACTTCAATGCTCTAGACATTGAAATCTTGCTAGCACCCTTCCAGGAGAAAATGTGGTGACTCTTCAGTGGGATCACACTAGTCATCAAGAAACTGCACAGCAGCTGTCCATCTGTCTTGCCACTTTCTGTTCTTCAACTTTTCCTATCTAATATTAGCTATTAAGAGTTATTGAGGAAATATCTTCTGTGGAAGCATCACACCCATTTTTAAAAAGGGTAGAAAGGAAGACCCTGGGAACTACTGACCTGTCAGCCTCACCTCTGTGCCTGGGAAGACCATGAAACAGATCCTCCTAGAAGATATGCTACGGCACATGGAGGACATGGAGGTGATTCAAGAGAGTCAGCATGGCTTCACCAGAGTTAAGTCCTGCCTGACAAATCTGGTGGCTTCACAATGAAGTGACTGCATCAGTGGACAAGGAAAGAACTGTGGCCTTCACCTGTCTTGACTTTGCCAAGGCCTTTGACACTGTCCCGCACAACATCCTCCTTTCTAAATTGGAGAAATATGGGTTCAATGGGTGGACTATTCAGTTGATAAGAAATTGTCTGGATGGTGGCACCCCGAGAGTAGTGGTCAATGGCTTGATATCTAGATGGGAAAATGTGACAAGTGGTGTCCCTCAAGTGTCTGTACTGGGACCAGTGTTGTTTAATATCTTCATTAATGATATAGACAGTGGCATTGAGTGCAATCTCAGCAAGTTTGCTGATGATACTAAGCTGGGTGGTGTATTTGATATGCCAGAGGGAAGGGATGCCATCCAGAGGGATCTGGATAGGCTGGAGAGGTGGGTTCAGGTGAACCTCACGAGGTTCAACAAGGCCAGGTGCAGGGTCCTGCACCTGGGCTGGGGCAACCAGCATTATCAATATAGGCTGGGAGAGGACATGCTAGAGAACAGTCCTTTGGAAAAAAGACTTGAGCCCACTAGTAAATGAAAAGCTGGACATGAGCCACCAATGTGCAACAGCAGCCCAGAAGGCCAATCGCACCCTGGGCTGCATCAAAAGAAGTGTGGCCAGCAGAATTAGACAGGTGATCCTGCCCCTCTACTCTGCCCTGGTGAGACCTCACCTGGAGTACTGTGTCCAGCTCTGGAGCCCCCAACAC
>JAAGNO010020314.1:0-24586 GCA_033439905.1 Ceryle rudis
GAAATTTCAGAATAAGCTTGCAGTAATTGTTAATTCACTTGCTCTCCTGCTCCTTAAAAAATAAATGTTAATCCTTCAGAAGCTTAGGGAATCTTAGTATTGTATTTTACAAGATACAGGAGTAATCTCTTTAGGAGACAAAGAATTACAAATGACATTTTAAACTCACTAAGACTTCAGTAACAACTCCCAACAACAAAAAAGGAGAGCGCTTCCTATTTATTTCTGTAACTGCTACTTGTAATATGCTGATTAAACAAAGAGCAGATAAATGAGACATGTACAGCTCGCTACAGGTAAACTATGATTTTTTTATCTAAATATGCTTAAAACAAAATCCTAAAAAACCCCTACTTTGCATTCACAGCAATGGCTTCTTTTCCCCAATGTGGAATGGTTTGAGTGCACCCACATCCCACTGCGCATACATAACTGGATCAGTGCACAGCAGGGAGAGCAGTGTCTGCGTGAAGACTGCTTCAGTGGGATTGAGAGAACCTGAAGAATATTCATAAAGAGCAAATTAAACTATCATATGAGGCCTTGATTAGACTTGACAGCTTTCCTAAAGACTTTCTGTTGTTACTAGTACTTAACATCAGCTAAGGATTTGTGAAAGAGCAGCCACCCCCCATGTCCTGCAGCCTTTCAGTGGTGGCAGTGGGTGAGACTCTTTGCATTGCGTTCTGCTGATCTCTTTCATTGCCGAGTTGCATATCTGTACTACACTAGTTTCTATGAGCTTAATTTTATCCCAAAATTTAATTACAAATGTTGTGGTAAATGTACTACCCGTAACAATGATATGATATAAAAAGCATATTGTGGGTGATCTGTATGTGGGCTTCTCACTTATAAGGTTCATTCAAGCCCTCTGCCTTCACTGCTTTTTCACCACATATCTTCAGAGATGTCTTGACCAGCAGGCAAAGAAATAGTGTAAGCATGTGCTGGATGCTTTCTTTTCAATCTGTGGCAATGAGAAAAAAACCTGACAGGGGATTAGGACTACTTCGGGATGCATTTCTTGTTATTTGGACAAAGTCACAAAGAAATGTGGCTAGTTATGAAGATTAGTACTGGTTACAGGTTTTTTTTGTTGTTGTTCCTGATTGGTGTTACATTTGTTGAAGTAGTTGGCAGAGCCATCCATAAAGATGGAGGAGATTGCATAGGAAAGAGTGATGGATATGGTATGTAGGAGGTGGCCAGACTGCAGGGGGAGGAGTATTTCTAGAGGCCAGAGAGCATGAGACAGAGTTTACTGACACTCAGAAAGCTACTGAATGAGAGGGATGCACAGTCACCAAGGAAGCTCACAGGGCAGGGGAAGAATTGTGTGTAACTAATTTTTTTTGTCTCTTTCTTGCTTTTGCTTTCAGCTTGCTTTCTTTAACACCTTCACCCTCTGCAAGTTTTAAGTTTCTGCACAAATGAAAATTGGTTTGGTCAAGTGTAGAAGGCCTTTAGTCTTTGGAGAAAGCTCTCTAAGGACAAAGCCTAAACAGATCTCTGCCCCAAAGCTGTGGCTTGCTGTAGGGCCCCGTCATAATCATATAAGGAAGCGTGCAGTAAAGTGAAAATTTAAGCTTTTGGTGCACTTGTACCCTTCTACTCTAAACAGATTATTTTGCGTTTAAACTTAAAAATCAACTGAATAAGGGAGAGGATCAGGCATACCACTAATACTGCTGTGTCAACAACAACACGAACCTAGAGCTGCTGAGTAGTAGTTTTCTCAAAGGTTTATGTAAATGTGGTTTGTTGGTGCTCACTGTCAATGCTTTTATAAAATTGCATACTACTTCACAGCAAAAGTAAAATAATGCAGTTTAATACCTAAGTCTATCTGTGCACCTCATCTTTACTTTGGATCCAGTTCTAAAAGCAACACTCTTGTAATCTAATGAAAAAGCTTATTTTGGTCAATTGTCATACTCACATAGAGATTATTTTTTTTTCATATTTACATTGCTAAAGGCAGTAGTTAATGTATTGCGGCTGAGATTTTTATTATTGGCATTATCTTGTCAATGAATCAGATTGAAGATACTTAGATGTGAAGCACAATTTATAGGTACAATGTAATCTCTTGGATAAATAATGATTGGAAATTTGGTAGAATCCCAAATGGGCAGACTATTCTCCAGTACAGTAAAGACCTATCTTTAAAAAGAGGGATTTCTTCATTGAACACACATAGTGAACACAAGGTTCGGTGATCTGATAAGACAGACATTTGTAGTTTGCCAAATGAACCTTTTAGCTTTATTTCAATCATGATTATTTTAGTATCTCTGGTTTAGTTCAAGATTTTCTGCAGTCTTTATTCTTTTTAAAGTTGACAAGTGTTCAAAGTAATGCTCTGGGGAAATGGTATCCCTTAACTCAGTGTAAATATGCCTAAATTAAATGCAACAATGATTATGTCATTTGTGGAAGTCTAGTTAGATAGAAAGTAGGATAATCTTGCTGAAATGGAAACTGAAATGTATTTGTATTTAATATACATTTATTTTTCTGGATAGCTAGCTAAACCTTGGAAACTCTAATTCAAACTTAATCTTCAAAAAATACAGGGAAGTTTCTATGGACTGAATCGATCTCTACCAGCTGGCATTGCTCTAGAGTATTAATGCTTAGGATTTTAGAACTACAAAGAGTTCAGCCACAGTGTCCATTTAAAAAAACATGGCGATGAGGAGCAGAGGCTAAGTGTACAGCCTATCATCAGCCCATTCCCAAACTGCTACTGAAGTAAATGTTGGATGAACAGCTGCAAAGTGTGTTGAAGTCTGTGAAAATTTTAAAGCTTACGGGAATCTGTATTAAGATACGGCTTCGTATTTCTTACAGTCATGCAATAAGAAAGTATTGTAAATAACTCATGCCTGCCATAGTTCACTTAATTTACTCGTATTCAGAAGCAGAATTATTCTGTTAACGCGGTTTGGAAATAACAAAGGCTCAGCCTAGCATCTCTCACAACTTGGACAAATAGTCTTCTTAGTGAGGTCATTCAATTGAATGAGGATTTCATGGCCTGGCCCCAATTTCATCGTGGAACTTGAGCACTCCCCAGTCAGCAAAATTGTCTTCTGTGGGATCAACTGTCTGCAGACAGATGTCTTTTCTTTGGGAAGTGGTTGCAGGTTTTTTTCTGAACTGCTTGTTCCTTTCCTCTTTCATAGTAAGTCAATGTATGCTACGTCTTAAAAAAACCCTGAAAAATACAGGGTTTTTTACCTTCTGATTTGTGGATTTTGTGAGTTGAACCAGGTGAATGTTACAGTTTCTAATTACAGAAAAAGCAACCATGTCAACTTTCAAGGATATGGATTTTTATTGGTTTTGTTGACGCTAATTATAACAAAATGTTGAGTGTTTGCCATAGACCTTACAGAGTTAAAAAAAGCAATAACTTCTGTTCTTTGTAGAGTTACCAGCTGGTATGTTTCTGTCTTCAAGAATTTATCACACATTATGTGGAACAAACACTCCTTAACTGGCTTTTAAATTTTATTTTTGTTATAATAAAGGAAAAATAGAAGTGTCCTACCTTGTTTTTCAAAACGTAATATGTTGCTCTCATTATTTAACACAACATGTAAGGAAGAGAGTGGAATGTTGATTGGCATCAGAGTATAAAGAGTTGTACAGTGGAAATGTGAAGCAAAACCAAAAACAGTCCAGGAAGGGTTATTCATGCAGATGAGAGAGAAGGTTAGATTCATACTTTGGAGAGGAGGAATTTGGCTCCTTTCTTGCTACTCAAAGCTACATAATGGCTTTGTGATTGCTCAGTTCTTGGTTCACTAATGTGATTAATTGTATATGTGTGCATGTTCTTGAAATCCATTTTGTCTAGGACAAAAAGTGAAATGTACCTGTAATTGTAAAAATTGGAGATGAAGAATAATCCCATACTTGTTTTGTGTTTTCCAAATTTCAGATTCTCTGAGAATTAGATCCTTAGAGATGTAGGAAATGCAAACCTGGTTCTGTGAGCTTGGTTTTGTACCATTGCAGAAAAACAATTAAGTGTGGAAAGTTAGCGTATTCTCTTGTTTTCCAGGTCCATGGGGAAGATGCATGGGAGATGAATGTGGTCCAGGTGGCATCCAGACACGAGCAGTGTGGTGTGCTCATGTGGAAGGCTGGACCACGCTACCAACAAACTGCAAGCAGGCAGAACGGCCGGACAACCAGCAGACCTGTTTTCGGGTCTGTGATTGGCACAAGGAACTGTACGACTGGCAGATCGGCAGCTGGAACCAGTGCCGACCCGTCCTCTCCCGGAGTCATGAGAAGCCCCTGGAGTGCCTCAGAGGGGAGGAAGGGATTCAGACAAGGGACATCACCTGTATCCAGAAGTCCAACGGGGTGCCAGCTGAGGATGTCATCTGCGAGTACTTTGAGCCCAAGCCTCGCCAGGAGCAGGCGTGCCTCATCCCGTGCCGGCAGGACTGCATTGTGGCTGAATTCACGCCCTGGTCGGAGTGCTCCAAGACCTGTGGCAATGGGCTTCAGCATCGTACTCGGCATGTTGTGGCTCCACCTCAGTTCGGTGGGTCTGCTTGTCCTAACCTCACCGAGTTTCAGATCTGTCAGTCCAGCCCGTGTGCTGCTGAAGAAAGCCTGTATAGCCTAAATGTGGGACCCTGGAGCACATGCTCAGTGCCCCATTCAAGACAAATAAGGCAAGTGAGGAAACGAGGGAAGAACAAAGACAAGGAAAAGGACAGAGAAAAGGCAGTTCGGGATCCCGAGGCTCGTGAGTTAATTAAGAAGAAGAGGAATCGAAACAGACAGAATAGACAGGAGAACAAATATTGGGACATACAAATTGGGTACCAAACCAGGCAGGTTACATGTATTCACAGAAATGGGAAAACTACTGCTCTGAGGTAATCACCATTTATTAATTTACACGTCTGTATTTTTCTCTGTTTAAAGTAAAAGTAAAAGTTTAAAGTGCACACTGCTATTCATTTATACTAGCCTGAGTCTCAGTGTGTGGCACAGACTATTTCCAGTATGAACATCCCACATCAAGCTCAAGATGATTCTATGACATGAAACATGCAAGCTGTGCTGGTGATCATGCTAAGCATCACATGAATGTGCAGTTAATCTGTGCTAACTCCCTAGCCTCTGTTTATCTAAATAGATTGACCCCAAAATCTTGAATTTTTGATTTTTGCTCTCTAATTAAAGTCATGCATGTTTGGAAGAGATTATGTAACTCGTTTTTAGGATCTGGGCACAAAGACTAACAGGAAACTTGGCTGGGTCAGACTCCCAATAATAGTAGAAAAGGAGAGAAAAATACCACATGTGAAGACAGTATCTATTCCTTCCAGCACCTCTTGTTTTGAAGTAGAAGAGGATGAAATATGTATTTCTTGATTCCTATGGCCAAATTCCTGAAAGTGAGACTGAAACCTCATTTTTTCTTCCATGTTCTTCCTTTTTTTCTATCTGATCTGCACCTTTATGCTGTCTGTCTGTTGGGGGTTTTTTATGATATTTTTATTTAGGGTTTTTTTTTATTATTATTATTATTTTACTTTTCAAGAGTTTTGGTAGTCACAGATGTTGTGATAACTCTTTTCTCAAGCTTCTGGGTACATTTCTGCAGCTGTGTTACCTTCCACTTGTTTGTGTTATCTGATGTTCTCTTACTTCCTTCCTTCCTTCCTTCCTTGCTGCCGTCCCTCCCTCCCAGAATGTTCTTGTCTGACTCAAAAGTCTTCCTTCAGTCTGGTCTACCTTTTTGTGTCTTTGATGTGATTCTTTCTCTTTCTTTCCCTCTAGTTCAATGCATGATTAATCAGTTTTACTTCAACTGTGAAATGACTAAGATATCTTGCTGAATGAGACTGACACCCATTGCTGCTAGGTTAGTGTTTATGAACATTTTTCAGGGTATTTTACTTTGGAGGTTTTGTTGTGCCAGTTAAACATCCTATCACAAAACTTGTAATCAGAAATTATATATTACATTTTTTTAAGTGTAGTAAACATTTTTTGAGTATGTTTCTTTTGAAGAGAGGATCTGGTAATAAAATGGGAAAATGATGAGAGGTCTCTGACATAAGGGAAGAACTGAAAGATTTGGGTTGTTTAGTTGGAAGGAGGGGCATATGAGTGAAGATATCAAATGTCTGTGAGTATGTGAAAACCCATCACAAGGAAGAATGGAACAAGCTATTCTCTATATGTTATGGATGTATAAGAAAAGCAATAATGGCCTAATCACAGCAGTGCTGAATGGGGTTAGACTTCTCAATATTAGTTCGCTTAGGCAGTCCCAGGTGTTGGATGCAGCACTGTTTTGGTGCTGATATAGGAAGAGGTTGCCTTTACCTCTTCCTTTTCCAGCCTCATGTAATGCAGCCCACACTGCATTCCTAGCTCAGGAACATCATTAACCTTTAAATACAAGGAATAATTTATTAAATATATCAGCTGCTAGCAGAACACAGACAGCTGTTCTGTTTGAAAGTCCCCACATTTCTGTAAGGTAAAGCAAATAATTCAGAAATACTGAATTTAAAAAACAAAACAAAACAAACAAACAAACAACAAAAAAAAACAAACAAAAAAAAAGAGGGCAGAGAAACATTTATGTGCTGAGGCTCTCATAAATGGTAAAAGAAAGTACAAGTATAATTGGAAGTCAATGGCATACTTTGCTAATCAACTTTACACTCACTCTTGAATTCATTCAGATCAGTAACACTGTCTTAATTTCAGATACGCACATTTTAGGGAGCATGGCATGTGTACATTCAGGTAGCAGGAAAATGGATGAAACCCTCTTGCCTGAGGAAGTGAAACAATAGGTAATACAATGTAGGAACCGTTCTTCACAGAGAGGAAAATGATACAAATTATGCAGTGGGTATTTTGATGTCTAATGGATATAATTTTATGTTGTAAATGCACAAAGGATTTCTAATAGTCTTCCCATCAAGTTTAGCTTGGAATCTTTTTCTTCCAGTTGTGTGGTGAAAACAAGAAAACTTGGTTAAATGACTCGTGAGAAATTTCAGCAGTGATATGTTAGCTTTTAGAGACCTATGTATGTCACCTATATATCCATTTGTTTCATTTACAGTGTGCTCTTCTCAAAGCGGTCAAACGCTTTATTCTATGATTGACATCCCAGAATATCAAGCAATAGAATTCTTTTTCTGCCCAGGTGGTTAATGCAGCCAGCTGAAATGATATTCTAAATTCTGTTACCTAGTAACTGTGTTACTAAATAATATAGATAACTAAGGTAACTGGAAAACCTGCCATGCTTATGTGAAATACTGTTCAGCTTGAATAGTCCATTTTCAGGGAGTTTTGACTTTAGCAATCAGAAACAATCAGCCCCCTGGCAGCATGACTGAAAGAAAAAGAAAAACCCTCAGGCAATTAATATTTTTTGCAGAGCTAGCAAAATTAGTATAGTATAAAAAGGGTTTCAAAAAACAAGTTTCAAAAGGGTGCTCCAGAGAAAATGGTTCTCTAATGCTGTCAGTGAAACTTCAAAAAGGCAAATTCTCTCGACACATCAGCACACCAGGCATGGTAAAGAGAAATGAAACAAGAAAATCAAAGTGTAATTTATACACTTTATTTCCAAGTGAACAATATACTCCCATGAAGGGCGAAATACTGGATTTTTGTATTGCTCATTCTGCAATAATGTACATGGTTTTTTGTCCGTATAGTTTTATGTTTCCCTTAGTCTGAAATTCTGGTGCACTCAAAGTGTTTTTAAAGTAGAAATATTGGAGAAGAAAGAATTTAGTAATTAAAGGTGCCTTGTAAAATGACTGCTGTGCATAGCTAACAAAACCTGGGCATCGTTGCTGTTAGTGTGGAGGACAATAGGAATCTTCTGAAAAGGCCCCCCCCCCCCTTTTTATTTTTTTTTCTTTTGGTGAATGTGGAGCTTACCTGACGTCCCACGGAGAGCTGTTAGACAACAGTGCCAATATAGGGAAACACAAAATGCGTGTAAAATTTAATTTTGAGTTATAAATTTGCTTGCACTATTACAAATTGTGATATTTGTGCCTCATGTAAGCATATCATTTTCTATTGTAATATACAGTCTGGTTTTGCTTTCTTCTACTTTGCCCAATTGTTACCATTGGGTCTCAAACATTTTCTCATAATTGTCATCCTGAGCAGACTTTGGGGGGAAAGTTTAGCAAAAATGTTTCGGCAATTTTTGTAAAAGTCTAAGAAAACATATTTTTGTTCAGCAGTGTTTAATTCATACAACCATTTTACTAAGATGTTTTATTGAGAGCCCACTGGATTAAGAAAAGCGTTTCATATTTGGAAGGACTGGAGCAGGTTTTGAGCACAGATGTTTATTACTATAAGAACATGGAACCGAGTGGGAGCATCTTCTTGGCCTGTATGTTTCTGCAATTCAGGAAAGATTTTGAAATTCACTGACAAAGCACATCGAGTGCCCCTGTAGCAGTTGGTCACAGGCTTGGGGACAGCCTGCAACTGCCAAGAATCATTGGGCTCAAATGGCTGCAAATGGGGCTGTAGTTAAAGCAGTTCTGCAAGTATGTAACTGTCTATTCGGACAAACAAACAAACAGAAACACCAGGATTTTCTGTACTATTTCCTTTCTCTTTCTTCATCATTTGGATATGTTTATCCTGTCTAAGCTGGGACGAAAACATTTACATTTGAATAGGGACAGAAATGACAGAGACCAAGGAGAACACTGTCTCCACCAGCTCTTTGGCTGCAGTCCCCAGAGCCGATTAACATTCCCTTGACAGCACCTCTGTGGCAGAGACCTGTTTGCCAATGTGAACATTATAGATGATTTGAAGTGAGAATTCAAGAAACAGCAGTAAAATTTTAGATATATTCAGGGCTTTTACTTTGTTGGGAAATAACCTTACACAGTAACAGCAGTGGAACATAATGATGAAAAGAAAAGCATCCAAAATTTAAGAAATCCCGGTCAATTCATGCGCAGATTGGTTTCAGCCCATTACGTATTTGATCATAGGATCATGTTTCATTTGTTTCACCTCTGTCATTCTTGGAAAGTAATTATTTATTCTTTTCATCCTCCTCACTGATTCTGTGTGTTCATGCAATACCTAGCAAACTATATCTATACCTTGTAATGAAATAAACTCTCCTGGAAGTTTCCATAATGGTCTCATTGCACTACTTTACCAAATTTCAAGTTTGGGAGAGTTTGAGAGTTTGTCATGAAAAATGACAGCAGAGCCAAAATGATTGAATTGTCTTGCTAATTCTGGGTATCCAGTTTAAGGGTACATAATGCCTAATTTTTTCAGTTTACTTTGCACAGGCCCGTGTCTGTTTAAAGCACAGCCACTATATTCACTACTGGCCACAAGTCTTAAGCTGGGTATGCAAGAACTGAGGAATTAGAGAATCACTGAGTGTCTAGGCTGGTGAGAAAATGATCCTCGGATTGTATTGGCAGAAAAAGAGAAAGAATCTGCCCCTTTAGGATGGCATTTTAACTTTGTTCATCTTTCCAGGTCCTGAAACCTGCTAATCCACCTTCCAAACTATGCAACAAATGCTTCCATCTGCTTTATGTACTGCCACCCTTCTTTTAAGTTATAGACTGTGTGAAGTAGGAAGATATAAAATAAAATAAAATAAAATGCAGCATAAGCCTGTTGCTTCTTTTATGCCATTGATTTGGAGAAGCAGACAAGTCACCCTGAGGTATATGCTGTCAGTCAGCAAACCAAAGAGAGATTCAGCATAATACAGCAGCTCAGTTTGTTGGACCCTGTAATATATTCTGTGCTTAGAAAGTTTTAAAAGATGTTCTGTACTTCTCTGAGCTGCTCTATGAGGCAACATGCATAAAAGGTGATATGTATGAAGGTGACAGTGGCTAAAGTGGAGTAGCTTCAAGGAGACAGTCTGTGGGAAGATGAGGGAATGGCAAGGCAGAGAGGACAGGTTGTGGAGATGAAGGAGCATAAGCAACCTTTAGCTTGTTCATTGAGGACCACATGGAAGTGTGCATGTCTACAGGGTTTTTTTGTTACTGGAAAGACAATGCTGCAGCTGTCTTCCAAGCTTACCACTCTGTAAGGGTTTAGAAGATGTAAGTGGTTCACTAACAGAACACCTTTAAATATCATGTAATTGTTTAATGAGCTATATACAGTCATCTAAGAATTAACTTGTAACTACTTAGCGCACAAGCCATTAACAAACGGAGAACAGGAAAGAAGAATGTTATCTTGGAAGAAAAATCTTCTGATAACTGAAAACTGCAGTGTAATTGTCAAACACATTGGGATAATGAAAATATAAAATAATATTAGAGAACCAGGATAGAAACATAATGCTTTCCTAACATTTTCCACTGTGATTTTAGAATTTCCATGCATTTGAAAGTTAGAAGCATCCTGTAGATTTTTAATGTGATTTTGGTGGAGACAGCAGTTTCTGTAGATATGTATAATATTATTCCCTGGGTATTCCTTTCTATTGTAAGTACCTGCTCCATCATCTTACTGAGGCTGCTGTTTTGACAGTGGCTTGTCAGTATTACTAAACATTTGACATAGCATGCCAAAATCTAGATTTAAGATGGAAATGTACACACTGTGCCGAATAACTGAAACAACAGCAATGAACCATTTCTTTCTCCACATCGTATTTTAACTCTTTTCATATGGTGAAGAGTTGTTCTGTCATTTAGATGTATGACATTCATATAATTCTGTGCAAAGCATCAAGATTGGATGCCTTTCTAGAATGTATTTTTTTTATTTAAATACACATAATTGGTTTTCCTTAGCAAAATATCATAGCTTCTAATGTAATGAGGGTTGAACTTCATGTTCTCTTGCGGACATAAATCCTGTAAATGAACAAAGGAATTCTATGAATGAATGCTATGTTGGATTTCTATCCTTAATTTAGTAAGAGATTAAGATGCACAGTGGTAAATGGAATTAGTCACTGAGATCTTTAACAAAGATTCTCCTACACTGTACTTTTATGCATGTTTTCTTCCTCATTGTCAGAGAATTTTTATGTTGACTGACTTCAATATGCCTGAATAAATAAATATGTATCAAATATTTATTTTTTTAATTTTGGACATCTTTATATTGGCATCATATAATAATCTGCAAATAGTCCCATAATGAACAAATTAGAGTGTATTACTTGTTTACAGGTATTTTGTTTTTTCTATTATGCAACTGCTAAGTGTAGTCTGGAACATAAAGTATGCCCCTATTTTCTCAATAAGCTTCATAAAGTTATGGTACAGCATATTAACTGAGCATCCTCCTGGGAGATACTGTCACCCAAGAAGTGGGGAATTACAGAGGTTGGGTAGTCACAGAGTTCTGCTTCACTTGTAGGTCCCCAGAATGGCAGTTGGGTACTTCAGTGCCTAGCTTTCAGTGGTCCCACTGAAAATAAAATGTCCAGCCTACCTCCTAATATTGACCACCTTTTTCCTAATGCTGGAGTGAAATGAAACCAGTAATGTCAAAGCTAAGCTTCAATACAGGGAACAAATCTAATATAATACCTGAAATACAACAATGTAATTTTCAGCAATATTCTTTTTAACATATTCTAATTTCAGTATTGCATATTTTTATTCACAAAGTTTGGTGTTCTGTTTATTTTTCCTTTGCCAATAACTCCATGAATCTAACTGATAGTTAGGGTCAAAGTAAATGCTGATTAATGCTATGTAACAAAAATTCCCACTGACAAAGGGAACTCCCTCCCCAAAAGCTTTAATAAGTCATCTATGTAGACTATTGCCAAATAACCTGCCCTACCAGATTTAAAATTATCTATAGCATGGTATGTGCATACATCTCACTGTATCATTGGATGGTGAAAGATAGTACCTCCCTCTAAACACTTCTGCATTCTCGTCTCCTCGGACACTTATGGTATCTGCAACAACCCCACAACAGCTGTTGTTGCCACTTGTTTGGATGTAGTAGAACTTCTCATCACTTTGCCTGTATTAGCCGATGTATTTTTCCTTGGCATAGTAGTTGTAATTGATTTTTTCTTTTCTTGGGTAATGTGGAAAGCCTGAGTGGTGGTGTTTTTTTCAAAACTGTTTTGGCTATGCATCTTTGTTGGCAGAATTAATTAAAATTGTGAAAGGATCATGGGAAAGTAGTCTTGTGAAAAGCACTTAGGTGGACAGTACTTGATTTGTAAATGAATAAAAGTGGCCTCATTGTATGATTATAACAGGCCATTGTACTGTGAGGTACTAACAGTTTCTCAGAACAATGTACAGTATGACCAATGCTAAACAGTACAGCTGTAGGGAAATGAATCAGGACTGTGTCATAAGGGATACTTGTTAGATTTGCTACTAGGAAAAAATAAGGCACTGTATTTTCACTAACTTTTTTAAAGAAACTAGTGTGTACCAACCATAAACTGAAATTCTCAAGGATGACTAGATTTTACAAATTACATTTTATATCTTCAGAGTAACTCATGGGGTTTGTCTAAACTTGGGATTTACATCACCTTTCTGCTATTCCTGCAGTCTAGTACCAGTTCATTAAACAGAAATATTTTGGTTTAATTTTATTTATGATAAAATATGCCATTTTCTTCTTTATACCCAAGAGCTTATCATGATTTCTTTCAAAATCCAGCTATACCTTTGATCTAAAGGGTACAGAGTTTGAGCTTTAGAGGTTAATGCATCCAAAAGCTGCGTGAACTCTGAGGAGAACACTGCATAGAAGATAAATATCTTGTTGCAACACATTGGAACATCATGCTTGATTCTTGTCTACATATGTTAACTCCAAAATCCCTATTACTTTTACAGAGCATCTCTTAAGGTTCCATGGTGGTCAGATAAAGAGCAAGGAGGAAACCCTACACGTGTGATATTAGGACCAGGATTTAGTCCCAAATAACACAAAGGATTAACATTCAACATGAATATTAATGGATTTTCTCAGGCCTATTCAATAATCATTCAAAGTTGCCATAGAAATTACACACCTGGGTACATATATTGCAAAGGTTGATTTGAACTCCTTACCCAACCAGATTATTTCTGTTGGATGGTTCTGTTAGAGGGTATGAGGATCTAGGCTGTAGGACTGCCCAGTCAGATTTCCCAGCAATATAAGCCTCAGCTTTTCTAGGCTGTGATGCTAATGAGTGGTGTGTGATACATGTTTTACCCCTTGACTGTGAAGTTACAGTTACAAGAAATAGATGTGGTCTTTGAAAAGTGTTCCTTACAGTCTCTAACTTCTGAGAGTTTCTCTCTACAAAGAAAAGTGAAACATGCTTGTATTCAAGTCCTGCTTGAACTTCTTTATTGTTTTAGGGATTCTTAGGCGGTTGGATTGATGTTCATTCATGGCTGTAGGAGGGACACTATGCAATTTAGTGGTTTGCTTTGGTGGGGGTTTTAATTGTTATTATTTTGAATCACAAATTTACTTTCTGATTCTTTGCCAAAAGGTTCCTCTAGCTTTAGTTTGCCCTTCAGTCAAAATGCAGCCTCTACAAGACTGTTTCTGTGTATTTGTGTTCGTATGTGTCATTTTGATTTTCAAGTGCTACACTATCTAGTTTTGGTGTTCTCTAAGCAATTTGTCACTATTCCAAATCTTTTGCAGACAAGATTGTTTGGTTAAATGGGCTCGCACATCAATAATTTTTATCTTGTGGTGGGTGGGAAAGATGGAAAACCAGATTGCTAACGGTGTTGAATGATGTAATGGCTCACGAGATCAGCAAGAATTCAAGAAAGACTCTCATGATTTCTGATGATACAGCTGGTCATGGGAGATGCCTGATGGTGCACAGAACATCCAAGGCCACAAAATGGTTAAATAATTCGGTTCTGAGGGAGTACACTGTGTTTTCTTTTATCTGCCAGATAGTCTTGTCTTTTCTTCCTTAGTATTTAGATGAAGCCACTCAAAAACTTGTTAAAGGATGGTGGATTTCCTTAGCATATTGATTGTGTTTTTATCTGAAGCCTTCAGAAGCATCTCCTTTTTTTCTGCTGAACCTCCTCATTTCATACTCAGTATGGGTTTCTTCCAGGCAGTTAACCTGGTTTTTGGTTATGTCTTCATCACTTCTCTCAGGTTTTTAATTCTGTCAGTCAGTCTTGGGTGTTCAAAACTTAATTATGTCTTGGGGTTTTGCTTTGTAATGGAAGCAGAGCTTCTATTCTGTGATATGTAATTTCTGTGACACTATATAGTATGAGAGGCAAGGGGAAGAATGGCACTGTTTCTTCCTAGGGTTTTTTTTGTGTGGTTGTTGCATGATGTAGGTGGATGTTGAGTGTCTCTTAATAATACCTGGTGTGCTGAGCTCTTGTAAGTGTGGTAAGATATGGGAATGTCTACTTTTCTCACTGAGGTTGAGGGTAAGTTGACTGTGCCAGGACTGGAACAGCTTGGGCAGAGCTATGGTGTACCTACAGAGAACATTAGAACCACAGGAACAAAGAGTTTATGGACATAATCTACTACCACATCAAATACTGATCCAGGCTTGAAAGATCACACTTGTTAATTTACAGGTAAAATTCCACTTAAATCCCTTTCAGTCCAGCTCTAACCCATGGAGTTTTTTCTCCCATAAGTGCCAAAAATTTATGTTGGCACCAGTTTTCCTCCTGAACCATAGCCATATTATTCATTTATGAACAATAAAAATCTTTGTATGTAATCAAAGGGGAAATCACCTAGAGAAAAAAAACAAACATATCAGCATTCCAGGAGAATGTGTACAATGAATGTGTAAGGAATAATAGCTGTGAAAATTTTGTTAAAGAAAACCAAAGCTGAATGATGATAATGGTGAAGGAATAGAGAAAATACAGCAAAATAGTGCAGACAAAACATATTGAAGAGATTATTTGGCTTTTTGTCAGTTGGGCTGTATTACTTTATAGGTAAAAATGTAAATAACAGTTCTTGTTAAATATCAGCACTGAGTGAATGAATTGCATTTATTGTTAAGGACATGTTCTCCACTGTACATTTTAAGATTTAAGTTGCAAACGTCACATGGGAGCTCTGTTCCATTTGAAAATGAAGAGAATCAAATTGATCTTCAGAATGATGTTTCCCTAATACATTGGATATGTGGACTCATGTTTCCATTAACTTAAAGATTGTCCAGATATACTAATATGCAGATATTTTGGGAGTGTTCTCAGAATGAATCTTGAACAGCCCTCAAATCCAGACCAGTTTTACATCTCAAAGTTTACATGCAGTAGAAAGGATCTATAATTTCAGGGTATAATTGTGTTCAAATAAAATGAGACTAAGTGAAAGAGAACTCTTGGACCTAACAAAGAGACAGGTGAGAAGAGAACTTACAGAGAAGGTGAACAGAGTACAGTTATGCAAGGCCTGAAGCCAGAATATTTTAAAGCAAAAATAGCTATTCTGTTATTGGTGAGTAGAAAAGGTAATTTATTGTTTCCAAGATGATGTAGATGCCAAAATCTTACCTGGGTTCAGAAAGCATTTACACTAACTTATGGAGGAAAACTTTGTAAGGGACTCTTCAGTGCAAAGATATAGCTTGTGTTCAGGAAGTCTTTAAACCACAGTTTTCTGGAAAACCAAATGGTATGTTGGAACAGTATGACCAAATACTTGCTGCCTTTCCATTTTTACCCTCCATTTGCTACTGCCAAGGCAAGTATCAGACTGCATGGATTATTAGTTAGAACCACTCAGCCATTCTCATGCTGCTGTTCGTCTTTCTTATTAACTCTTCTTTGTAGTTATCAGTTCAATATGGTATGGAGGAAACACCAGCAAAAGTAGAAAATCTCTTAGTTGTACAAGCAAGTTATATATAACTCATGGAGTAAAGTAAGTCCTACTGCCTTGCTTAAAACCTTTTCATTTTTTCTAGTAATTCTGCACAAATTTAGAGACCACTCATATGGTCGTGCATTTGGCTTCATGCGTGCAGTATGCATTGCTCTATCTATTGAAAAAAATAAACAGATTTTTTTCCTAGTTTTGCCTATAGAGGAGAAAATTCAAATGGTCTCTTCCATTACTGTTCTACACAATTTAAAAGAGAAATTTTGAGACTGAGATTACAGACACTCAAATAGGTTATTGGCAAAATGAAGTTGTCCTGATTGTTAAAAATTGTAAAAGCATAATTCACTCCCTAATGAAAATTTAGGATACCTCAGAAAGAATTACTTTACCTCTTGACTAATCTCATTTTATCACACATTTAAAAGCTTATCTTGCAATAAATAGTCTGCATTCAACTGCACAACTTTCTCTTTTGTACACAGGTACTATAGGGCAATTTGCTTCAGGTTTATGCCTCATGCTTCATTCTCTATCTGTCCATAGCCTTAATTATCCCATAAATTACTTTGAAATCACCAGGGAGAACTTTCCTATCCAAAGTGATATTTAGTTTTTATTTATTGCTCCTAAGAGCAAAAATGAGGCTGGGGAACGTGAGTAGACACAAATTCCTGACCACATATCTCCAAAAGTGAGCAGCAATTATGTGTTGTATTTTGCCCTTTGAACCAGCACTATCTTCTTCTTTATCTAATATAAGTCTTTGAAGTCAGGAATATGTTTGATGTTGGCTTAGTAGCAGTAGGGCTCATTCATCCCCTGTGATGTTTCATTTTGTTTGGGATTGCCTTTGTTTTCCACTATGACATCTATATGCTCATATACCTTAAGCTTCTGTTCCCCATTATATCTATCATCTGTTTCTCAAACAACAGCCTTACTTCAAGTTGCATAAGGCCCTCTCCAAAAGGCAGAAAGTTAGGACACCGTCCTTTGAATATATTCACTGGATTCAGAGCAAGCTCCTCAGGCTTTACATATTACCCCTGTGGTACCTCTTCTTTTATCCAGTGTGTGCTGTTGACAGAGTTTTAATGCAACTCACGTACTTTTCTTTGAGCTTCCCAAGCAAATATCTGGACACAACTGTATGGATTGATAGTGAGGACTTATTTGTGTGCTCCCTGTGCTTTTTGAATGTCTAACTTTGCATATAGTATATACTTAGATGTTATTGAAAGTATACTTAAAGATGTTTGATGCAGAGCTTGTAGTGGTTTGGGTGGTATCATGAAATGAATGTTGTCTATTTTATCTTCTGATCTGTTACCTGCCCATTTACTTTTTCTCCTGTGAAAAGATTCATCCAACTTTGGGTAACTAAACCAGATACATAAATCAATCAAAAAGAGCAGAATGTTTTACCTGAAATTAAGATTTTTTTAAAATTATTTTTGGAGATCAAGCTATAACATTGGGTACCAAACCTAGAAGACATTATTTTGTGTAACAAGACATTCCCAGTTTTTGACTAAGAATCAATCTATGCAGTTTGTTGGATCAGTCATTTAAGGGAAATGTGACCAACCTCCTCAGGTAACGTATTACATGCTGACCTTCTAAAATGGCACGTCTTCCAAAGTTAGCATTTTTATACATTATAGTATTAGTAAGTTTAATGAGGAATCTCTCTCTATATATAGTTATCTGTACTGAAAGGTGTGAGAAACATATGTTTCTCTTGGTAAGATAAAGTTTGAAAATCTTTTGCAAGTGTTTTAAAGGTGTCAAGAGGAAAAAGGAAGAAGATCTTTGAAAAATGAAAAGGAACTTTGGAACATCAAATCTGTCATTCCCAAATTTCCTGGGAAAGGGGGTTATGCACAGATGCAACATGAAATTAAGTGTAGATTAGTTTAGTTGCAGGTAGTAGGTATACATGCACTTGGGAAAGGTGGTAGTGAGAGAAAGAATTAGTAATCTGCTCTGGAAGCTACTCTGTTACCTTCAAAGAGATTGAAGCACTTTCATAATCTTAAATAAAGACTTTTAACTGGGTCTTGTGTTTAGAGAGATCTGTGATGCTGAGAGCGTAAATGTGATGCTTCCCTAGTTCCTACCTGATCTAGAATGCAATACATCTTCTCCTGTTGCCTGCAAAATTAATAAAAACTCTTTATAATGACCATTTACAATTATCTCTCAGTTTCTAGAATTCGTTCAAAGAAAACCAAGTGATAAAAGAAGAAACAGCAGCTAATTTGCTTATCTAACACTTCTTTCACTAATTTTAACAGTCTCTACCCTCTCACAAGATTCATGTGACAGTATGTATAACAATAAAGAGATTGTTTGCTGGTGATGTACAATAGTATCAGTTACTTGTCAGTGTTTATGTAATACTGCAAGTGGTGCATGGTTTTAATAAGCAAGAAAGAAAATTAGTGGATTACTCACTTTGCTTCTTGTCTCCCTGTAACTTTTACATTCTGGTCACAAGAACTTAAGAACTTAATTGTTTTATATTTCATTTAAAATTAATTAATTTATAAGTAAATATTTGAAGCGAGGCATGCTTTACTTTGCTTCTGTCAAGGATCATAAAGGCACAATGGGGTTAGTAACATGGTACAATTCTGTCTGGGTCTTTTTATACCCACATATACAAATAATTAGTGACAAACAACATAAAGTGACCATTCTAATTATATAAACTATATGAAACCCATCTTTAAATAAAAAATAAAGTGAGCACAAAGTGAAAGATACTATCTTGCTGAATCTATATCACTGACCAAATAACTCTTCACCTGAGTCTAACGAATCTAGGTACAATTTTTTATAAATGTTTTGTGTCATGATCCACAGAGGGACTTCAGTATCATTTAAGATTACAGGGGTACTGAAAAGCGAGAAACTCTGGGAGGTCTTTTTGCATATATAGCTATTACAGTTTAACGATCTGTGAAATTAAGATCTGTTATGTAAAGCTGCAGTAATGTCAATGCTGATTTTTTTGTGAATGATTTCATAGTACTTGGAATCTCAAAAATGCCAAGAACCTGTGGTAATCTTTAAGGAAGTGACTATATCCTTTAGAAATTAATAAATATTACTTTGCAGGGCTGGCCTTAATTGGAGTTTATTGACAACTTTTTGTTAAAGTGTTCTTTCCAATTATGGTTATGGGTAATTTTTTTTCCCCTCAGTACACTATCTCCATTTTGTCAATTTTTCCCACTTTATTCAGAAAAATCTGTGATAGAAATTCCTTTTTCAATTTAACTAGCGCAGAATATTATTTTAAAAAAACCTGATAAGCACACTAATTTTAAACTTGAACGTAGCTCAAAGTCTCATTTCTCCTATGTATTACTCTTTCTGAAGAACTTGAACTCTTTGTGTTGCAGTGGAGGTTTCCATTGTCAGGGAAGCAAACAATCTCTGCATAAAGCTGTGTAGTAATCACAGCAAGAAACACATTTAGGGTTAGTGAATACAGGCAGGTTGAATATAGCTTCAGTGAAAAAAGTTTATGTCCAGCTCTGGAGCCCTCAGTACAGGAGGGACATGAACCTGATGGAATGGGTCCAGCAGAGGATCACAAAAATGATCAGGGGGTTGGAACACCTCTCCTACAAAGACAAGTTGAGGGAGCTGGAGTTGTTCAGCCTGGAGGAGACAAGGCTCCGAGGATACCTAATAGCAACCTTCCAGTACCTGAAGGGGCACTACAAGAAAGCGGGAAAGGGACTGTAGTGACAAAGGCCTGTAGTTACAGGACGAGGGACAATGGTTTTAAACTAGAGAAGAGTAGATTTAGATTGGATGTTAGAAACAAGTTATTTACCATGAGGGTGGTGGAACACTGGAACAGGTTGCCTAGGGAGGTAGTTGAGGCCCCATCCCTGGAGATATTCAAGGTGAGGCTTGACGAGGCTCTGAGTAACCTGCTCTAGTTGAGGTTGTCCCTGCTTACTGCAGGGGGGTCGGACTAGATGACCTTTAGAGGTCCCATCCAGTCCAAACCATTTTATGATTCTATTTATTTTTTTTATTAAAGTAACTCTGTGAATTAATATTAGTCTTTCTCACGTAATGCTTCTCCCAAATAACTTTTGAAGCAGATGCAGAACCCATTTATTGATCTCTTCAGTCCACATCAAAGCTGCAGCAGCAACTTTGTGCGTGTTCCCTGGCAAGATGTGTTTATAATTAAACTCATCCCCAGTCACAATATGAGTGAGGAGGTTGGTTTCGTCTGTTCTCAAAGGAGTCACATTGGAAAGGAACATGGGAGGTGATGATATGTCATCTGTTCTCCAAAAGGTTTTGCAAATACTGCCCATGTTAGAACCCATAAGGAATAGAGTTTTTCTCCAGCCGTTCAAATGTGTGGTTTTGTGTGATAAATGAGTCTATATGTTTTGTTGAAGGTACAGAAACCGCTATATTGAATTTGACAGTATGGTAGTACTGTGACAGATGGGGCTATGTGAAGGTGAAAAAAGTCTATTGTTAAAAAACAATTTTCTCAAAAGCTTTGAGTGTCTTTCACCTCAAAGAGGATGTAGATTCTGTTCTTAAGCAGAATAAATGCTGTCTATCATGTATTAGGTTTTCCTCACCACCACCACCTTTCACATAGTAAGAACATATGAAATCTCCTACCGAGTAATCCCCCATGGCCTGTCAAGCACAGCAGTGTCTCCTGCCTATTTTTTTCAGCAGTGGTAAAGGGAAATGCTCTTTAAAGACCAAGCACATGAAGCCTGGCTGCCTTTTGCAGTCCATTCACTTTGTATCCAAAGTCAATGTATTAGGGATATACTGGTTGCCAATATATCACAGCCTAATCATTTTAGTATCCATACATAGACCTATTGTCCACAAATTCATTCAGCCTCATTCTAAACCTGCTGACACTGACTCCACAACCAGGAACTTCTGTTAGCAAGATGTGGAATTGCTCTGCCTCCTGTGTATAGAAATACTTTCATTTATCATATTTCTAAATCTTCTTTTAGTCTCATCAAACATCCCTAGTTCTACTATTACAAAATTTTGTTAATAGCAGTTTCAACATGATGTCAGATATATGGGTAGGGCCCAAGTTTGTATAGCAGCAAAATTGTTGTAAATGTTATTCTAATAAAAGGGGAAAAAAGAGCTTTTGGTGTGTTGTTTATAGGACTGGTACTGAACAGTGCATTTCATTGTGCCATCTGTAGTGGCAATAAATCTTTTTCCTGCCAGTTTAACTACTTCACAAGCCTGAATTTTATTCCAAAACAGACATGATAAATATATTTATGTTGTAATTATAATGGAGGAGCTAGTTACGATCATTTTAATTGCAGTTTAGCTTCTCTGTTGCTCATTTTTGTATTGTGAATCAAGCTATAAAGTACAAGTGTTAGTTTCTAGGTAAAATATAACATTTAAAATACAGATGTATTTAAAAGGAGAAAATCTTGCTAACAACCTATGTAATATGTGAATGAAGCAATCAGATGGAGAATGGAAATTAGATGATGGTCTTCATGAGGAACAGGAAATTAAGGTTATGGATTCACTGTAAAAGGGAAGGCTCTATTTTAATGGATAAGATTGTTCCCATTTTAGACTATGAAGCATCACTGTGGCAATATATCAGCTGTTAACAAAACAAATTATTAGTGACCAAGTATTCAATATATTGGGTTTTTAAACAATTTGTAGTCTGGAAATGAGGAGAAGATGACACTGAGCACTTGGTTTTCTTCAATAACATTGTACAGCCATCTCTTTTATTGATCCTTCTCATACTTTTTATTCCAAGAAAAATAATTGTCTGTTCCTAAAAATAGAAGATAAGTGGTGAAAAATTGATTTATTTCCTCTTTTGTACTTCTGTGTATGTGTGTGAAGATTTATATTTTAATTTTGATCACAGATATGACAATACTGGTAATTTCTAACTATAGCAAATCTTATGTATCTGGTTTGAGTCACTTTAACCAAAAGTCCTTTTGCCTGACTTTTTGGCATCAGATACATGCGGACTGGAACTTAACAACTTTTCAAGTATTTACTGACTTTGCATGTTGCAGTGGACATCACTTTTCTGTAGGAGTTCATGACTGTCTGTGAATGTGTGCTGAAAATTGTAATGCTCTCTTATTATAGCTTCTGCAAACAAGACAAGCTGCCCATTACATTCCAGTCCTGTGTGATCATGAAGGAGTGTCAAGTGTCAGAGTGGTCAGAATGGACGCCCTGCTCAAAAACCTGCTTTGACATGACGACCCCTAAAGGGAATCGTACAAGAACACGGACCATAAAACAGCTCCCTATTGGCAGTGAAAGTGAATGCCCCCAATTAGAAGAAACAGAACAGTGTGTTTCTCAAGGCGATGGTGTGGCACCGTGCATTACGTAAGTTGGTCCATTTCAGTTCTTCCTGTACTAAAATGAAGATTCTCAATTAAGCATGGTGATGGAACATCAACCAAATCATTGTTAAAGATACAATAGGTTTGATTTTATTTTTTTATCCTTTGCTTATTCAGTGTTCTTAAAAGCCTGAAGTCTGCAAATAGCTGCTGTTATAGTGACATCACATCCTCCTCTAAATACAGGAAAAATAACAAATACCTATTTCTTCAATTTTAAAGGAGAACATTTGTGCATATGCAGGCTCAGTTAAAACCATAATAAATTAATTGTATTAATTTGTCCATGATCTTTTCCCTACATAACATTTCTACCAGAATTGTTTTCTGAAGTGTGTTTCTGTTTGCAGACAAAATGCTGAACCTAGGAAACAGGTGAAAAACATCTGATTAGCAAAGAGACTTTCTTAGTGAGACTTTTATTCAGCATAACAAAGGCAGGACTGGGCCCCAAATGGAAAGTGAGTCTAAAAGTGACAGTAAATAAATTAACCCTATATTTAAAGTATAAGAGAAATGACAGCAAGCACATTATGATTCAAGAGACTGCTGTAATTCTTATCAACTAATTGAGATTAATATTAAAATCTTATCTGCTTTTTCTTTGTCAGACTGAGAAGAGGATCTAGGGAAATATCATCTTTGACTGCAGTACATATTTTTTATTTAAGAGTTGAAATGTCAGCTTTCCACATCTCTAGCCACGTTAGGAAGCATTTCCCTTGATTTAGCCTTAAAGTACTTGTTGGGTAGAGAATTCTGTGGCATTTATTGTGGTTCATAATCCTGACTGGGTTTTTAACTGAGAGTCACAGATTTTCTTTCCTGTACATTCACTGATTAAAAACTCACAGCTTTTCATCATTCATCAATACTGAGCAGGGATGCTTCAGTACTTCAGAGTAGGCTCCTTCTTGACAGTGAAAAAAGAACATACTGAAAGGTTCCAGTGAAGTAATAATAATAAAAAAAACCCTCTAATAATTTAACCTTGATATTCAGGAGAAGCTTCTGTTTCTTGTCAAAGATGAACAAGAGGTGTTTGGGTTGTTTGGGGGGGGCTGAGTTGTGGTTTTTTCCCCCTCTTCTTTTCTGACTCATGTTTCTCAGCATGAATGTTTCTTTGATATTTTGAATATTGGTTCATATAAATTGTCTTGCTCTAAACAAATGCTCTGAGTCACAACTTGAAAGTTAGCTTATCTGAACATAGACTATATGTCTCTGTAGATCAGGTTTTTCTTTCCTCCAGTAAATATTTATACGTGCAGTATGTTTCAGAACTGAACAGAGAGGATTTTCCTATAAAGTAATGACTTCAGAAGTGAAATAATAGAGAAAAGTCACTACCCACATAAAATATCAAACTAACACATGTATGTGTACAAGAAATTGTAGGGTTCATACTTTTTAGAAAATTACTAAAGGTGTTTCAGCTTGTATAACTTAATGTTGTGTAAAATGGCTTCATGATTTCTAGAGACTCAATTAAGCAAATTTGATTCAGGTATGGTTGGCGGACCACAGAGTGGACAGAATGCCGTGTCGATCCTCTCCTTAGCCAACAGGACAAGAGGCGAGGAAATCAGACGGCACTGTGTGGAGGTGGCATTCAAACCCGGGAAACGTACTGCGTGCAAGCTAATGAAAATCTCCTCTCCTATTTAAATACTCTCAAGGAAAAAGAAGGTAAATTGAATTACTCTGAAATCAGAGCACTTCAGCATTCCAGAGCTCCGTGACAGACGTTGTCTTCTGTCATGAGTGCCTTCTCTACCTTGCAGGTTACTGTTGTTTTCTAGTTCAGATGAAAATACTTCATAGCAGTAGTAGAAATTTCATTCTCTAGGCTGCAAATGGTGGTTCCTATCTACAAAATACCGTTTCTTAATATCTACTGAGAAACTATTGTCTTATGTGAAGAATGTCTCCCAGTAAGAGTGTGACAAGGTGGGTCAGAAATCCTAGATTCGGTTCCTTCCTCTGCTGTAAATCCTCTACACTTTACTGTGTGTTCTTCAGCTGGGTGATGAAACTGTGTGATTTGATGTGCAGGTGGAATTTGTAATTTCTGGCATGTAAGCTCAGTATGGAAATATGTAAAAATATAACTAGATTTCATTCTTAGGGAATGGGTTCTCTTCCTTTTCCTTTTCCTTTTCCTTTTCCTTTTCCTTTTCCTTTTCCTTTTCCTTTTCCTTTTTTTCCTTTTCCTTTTCCTTTTCCTTTTCCCTTTCCCTTTCCCTTTCCCTTTCCCTTTCCCTTTCCCTTTCCCTTTC
>JAAGNO010020320.1:0-35197 GCA_033439905.1 Ceryle rudis
GGCACCTTCCGCGTGACGTTGCGCACGTAGGGGCAAGTGGTGCAGGCGAAGCGGTGGCAGCGCGGCCCCTCCTCGGCCACCAGCACGTTCCCGCAGGCCGGGCAGAAGAGGAGCATCGCCGGTTCCGCCGCGCGCACCTCCTCTTCCGGCGCGGCGATGGCGGCGGAGGCCGAGGAGGAGCTGGCGCACGCCGAGGTGCTGGAGCTCTTCCAGGAGGCGCTGGCGCGGCTGGTGCAGGACCCGCTGCTCTGCGACCTCCCGCCGCAGGTGGGGGCGGGAGCGGCGGGTCCCGGGCGCGGGCCGGGGGCGGCGGCGGGGCTCAGTCCCGCCTCGCTCGCCTGCCGCGGCCGTCCCGCCCGCAGGTGACGGCGGAGGAGATCGGCTCGCAGGTGGCGCTGGAGTACGGACAGGCCATGACCGTGCGCGTCTGCAAGGCGGACGGCGAGACCATGCGTGCGTCCCGGAACCGGCGGGAGGACTGGGCCGGGTGGCGCGGGGTGGCGGGGCCGCGGAGCTGACGGAGCTCCTTCTCCTCTCCTCCAGCCGTGGTGGTGGTGCAGAACGCCTCGGTGCTGGAGCTGAAGAAGGCGCTGCGGCGGCACGTCCAGCTGCGGCAGGCGCGGCAGGGTGGCGTCCAGCACCTTAGCTGGTGAGTGGGACCTGGGGCTGGGGGGGCTCCGGCTGCTCACCCCCACCTTCGGCACCGCCCCGTGGCCGGCTCTTCCTCAGGCTGCTGCCCCTGAGTGTTTTTGCCCTAGGAAGTACATCTGGAGGACGTACCACTTAACTTACGCCGGAGAGAAACTGTCAGATGACAGAAAGAAGCTGAGAGAGTGAGTAATTGGGTCTTCTCTGGCATCTGGGGGGCTGGGGAGGCCTCACTGGAGTTCACCCAGCACCTGCACAGGCAGCACTACCTTGGGCTCTGCACCCTGGCTCAGATAGGCCCTGCCCTTGAAACCAGCACTGTATGCAGAGGTGGGACAGGCCCTGCCCTGACAGGCTGCAGGGATCTACAGGACAGGGAGGTCTCAGGGTGTTCCTCAGTCAGGACCATCCTGTGCTGAGTGCCTTCAGCCAGTTCAGACCATGCCAAGGCACTTGCGCATATAGTCCACAGGCCGGCCATCCAAACCCCTGCAGAACAGGTCATGCTCATGATGCTTGTGCCTGGGCTATCCTGCAGAGATGGGATTAGTGATAAAAAACGTGAGTGTGAGAGGAGATGAACACAGGGAAGGTGACAGATGGCACCATGCACATGAAGTGCATTAGTTTATCTCCAGAGAAACTGGGTGCACTTGGGGAGCAGCTCTGCAGCAGAGGATGAGGTCAGGAAACATTATGTGGTGGAAAGGATTTAGAGAGGAAAGGACCTCTGGAAGTCATCTAGTCCGATCTTCGGCAGAAGCAGGGTCAGCTGAAGCTGGTTGCTCAGGGCTGTGTACCATTGGGGTTTGAGTATCTCCAGGAATGTTGCCTGCACGACTTCTCCAGAGAGCCTGTTCCAGGGCTCAGTCACCCTCACAGAGGGTTGGGCAGAGCTGTGGAGGTAGGAAGGATGAAAGAATGCCAGCAGAGAGCAAACCAAGGATAAGTGTATAGGGCTCTGGACCTGCTCCGCTACCTCTCAGGCATGATCTCTTAACACTGCTCACGAATCACTCCCATTTTTCCGTGGCCATTCTAGGATAAGGAGGCAGGAGGTGCTCCTGAGCATTCTAGCTACTGCATATGGCAGTGCCGGGTACACCAGCCTGTGTGCGGAGCAGCAAGAAAAGCTTGTCTGTGGCAGTAAGCATTTAGCAAGACAGCCCTAATCGAAGCTGTCCTCCAAAGCCTGAGCCATGGGTGACAGATGCTGCAGTTAAAACGGTAGATGATCACATCCTTCAGTGCTGGCAGCGCATTCTACAAACACGTACGAGAAATATAACTTGTCTTCCATTAGAACATAGCGCGTGATCGTAGGAGTCCATCTCCCCCGGGAAAGAGGAGGCGATGGGGAAAGTTGTGGTTCCTGGGGAAACTGGTGTGTAACAGCAGACTCTCTGTCCAGGTACGGCATCAGAAACCGGGATGAGGTCAGCTTCATAAAGAAGCTTCGAAAGTAACCTGTCAGGTAAGTCCTGAATATCCATGAAGAGCTACCCATTCTTCCTCTTCCTCCTGCCCAGGCCTTAGTGTGCAGGCTCACAGCTGCTGGTGCTGCTGCTCTGCTGCGTAGTGGAGCATTTCTCGATACCCGTGTCTGCATTGGGCTCAGGGCCTGTGTCCGTGTCCTAGTGGTGGTGTTCAAGCTTTTCTCGGAGCAGGAAATGATAGTTCAGCTGCTTCAGTTAACAACCCTCAGGAGCAGCAGCAACAGTGTCTCCATGGTGCCTCTCTAACCCTGCTTCACAGTTAAGACAGGAACATCCCCTCTGTGCACATAAGCAAATAAAAGAAGAAAACACAGCCTGTGTCCCATGATTTTTCTCAGTTACTCCAAGCTCTAAGAGTCAGGAAAAGGCACCTCAGCTGACACATCCTGTAACTGTTGACTCCCAGTGTCTCCATTTTTTTTTTGGTTTACAGGAACTTGAGTTCCACAGATTCATTGTTCTCAGAGGACAGGACACCCCACCAGACAACGTTTGGTCATGGTATTTCTGTGCAGTGTGCATTTAAGAGCAGTTCCAGCCCAGGAAGCGCTAGCAGTGTGTACATTTACCTGTTTGTAACCTAGGTGGACATAATTCTGTTGTCATACTGCTATTTTTAGAAACTCTTGCTTTGTGACCACAGTAGCTTTTCTTTCTTCTTGCACCATCTCATGTGATGCAAGGTGGGCCAGAACAGGAGCCCTCTGCCCATGGTGCCATGACCAACAGTCACCTGTTGCCCAGGCTGACCCTCCCTGGGCCTGTCTGGCGTGGTTACAGGAGAGCCTGGCACACCAACACTTGTCACCGCCAAATATGTTTTTCTTTTAACAGAGAAAGTGGAGAAGCCAGACCTACCCTGAGCAGACCCTGGATTCAGCACTTCGCTAGCAGAAGAGGTGGTAACATGTCAAAGCGAAACAGGCTCCTGTTGAATGGATTTGCTCACGTTTTTTGCAGTTGCTGTTGCAATGTCTGCCTCAGACTATATGTGGCATGAGCTTTCGGTGATTAAAGAGACCCTCTCATTTCCTGAGGCTTTCAAGGCCCTTATTTCCAGCTGCAAATCTGTGTCTGACTGGTTTGGGTGGTAGAAAAGGACTGATTCTACCAGCCCCCGAAACAGCAGAGGGGAGGTAAAGTAACAAACGTAGCCACAGACTGTGCAGAACAATTAACAGTAGCTAAAACGCTACCTTACCATTTAATCACCACCTTAGCAGTAGTAAACAACTCCGGTTAAAAATGTAGTATTGAAACTAGTGTAATAAAAATAACGGCAGCAGAAAAGGTTCAATACAATTGAACAAGGCACAAACATTCTGTTTTCAGTCTTCTGAGATAAGGCAAAACATGCCTGCCAAGTGCTAAGGAGACAGTTTAAATTAACCACGGGCAGGGTTAGAAGTGTCATTGGATTAGAGGCTTTGTCCCCACGAAACCGGCCCCACGAAACGCAAAGACAGTCCCATCTCCAGTGCCTGCTCGAGAAGCCAGCCTTTGCCTTTCAGTGGAGCTGTGCGTCCAGGTCGTATTTCTCGCAGAATTTGTCTGTGAATGGTATACAAGTGAGGAACTCGCACCACTCGCATTTGATGGGGTAGAAATAGAACAGAATCACAAGTCCCGAGAAGAGTGCAATGAAGATGAGCTGGAAAACTATAATTTGGCACCGCTTCCTATATAAATCAAACTTCCCAAAGCTAATGTAGGGCAGGAAGGCAAAGGAGAGGAAGAAACCACTGATAAATCCTGAAATGTGAGCAAAATTATCAATCCAAGGCAGGAGGCCAAAGGCAAAAAGAAAGAGCACCACAGCCAGCAGCTTGAAGAAAGCCCTCCATGGGCGTGCCAGGATTTGCCAACTCTGGAAGAGCTCCACAAAGAGACAGGCCAGAATCCCAAACTGGGATCCTGCAGGGCCAACCTGCAGAAGAAGAGCATCACAGGTAACATCAGGCGCGTGCCATTTGCCTGGCTTCTGCAGCCAGCTACGGCCACTACAGTTACTTGTTACTCAACTCCTTTGTTGGTTGGAAAGGAGCCGCAGCCTGCAACTTCATCCTTATCCGGGGTTCCGGGAGTAAAGGGACCCAGCTGGATTAGGATCAAGGCAGGTGTGGGGCCAGAAATCACCAGAACAGACTTTCTGTGTAAGAAGGGCAGATCTGGCTCAAGTCCCCAGAGGGGAGAAGACCTGAAGGCAAGCTCCGGGCTCCCCCACCCACCAGGCACTTCTCCTTAGTGAAGGACCCGGAAGCCAGTCCTCCCGCTTCTGCCATGCAGTCTTTTAATCTGAAGCTGGACAGTCACACCAGAGTTCTCCAGCTGTGGCACATGGACAGGAACACTCCTCGACAGGGTGTGGGAAAGGGGAGCTCTGCTCTTTGTCCCCCTCCTGCCATGTCTGAGAGTCAGGTCTTTGGTACCGGCTACATCTCTCAATTCCCAGCCTGCCCAGGGATCTCTTACAGTGTGGTTGGACAGCTCCCCCCATTTGCTGCAGGGGCCCTCTCGCTGCAGCCAGGCCAGGCACCTGGAAAGCCCAGGGTACTCTGGGGAGTGACACTGCTCAGCACCCAGCTGAGGGGGTGGGGCCTGCTTCTAGATAGACATCTGCACAAGGTGTGTGCTGCAGAGACAGCCCTGGCTCTGGTGTCTATGCCAGAGAGGCAGAGATGTATGTAGAGATACATACATACATGCACGTATGTAGAGATACACGTATGTAGAGATACATACATACACACATGTAGAGAAGGCTTGTGGTCAGGGCAAGTCACCAGGACCCTAGTCTGTGGGAAACCCACCTCTGCTCTGTAGGGTAGAAATATTGCACTGGCAAGGTTCCCAGTGATGCCACTGAGCAGGTAGATGATAGAGATGCGATGCCATCCTGCCAGCTTCTCTAGGTCCCGCAGGATCGTCATTTGGAAACAGATTGAAACCAGACAGTGCAGGATCCTGCCAAGTTCAGAGTACAGGAGCTGAAGCAGCAGCCACAGAAGTTACCCCTGTGCTGGTGTTCTTTGCCAAGAGCTCCTGGTCTGGCCTCACCCACACCGCTACTCTCCCTCCCAGCAAAGGCAGCATGGCAAACCTCAGCAGGGCCAGCAGCTCAGCAACCCCCTGTGCCCCAGGAAGTGGCTACCAGGAGAAGCCTCATGTCAATCCCTGGGTTCCCCCACCCAGGGAGTGGGAGCTTTCTACTGATGCTTACCCAGCATGGAGGAAAAGCGAGAGCCAGAGGCGGTAGAACTGGTCAGGGACTTCTGGATTTAGGAAAGGGAGGAGCCCACAGACATCATCCATGCAGTGCACCTAGGGCAGAAGTGGGGTGGTGAGGTGCGCAGCCCACACGGCCCTCTGCCAAGGCCTGGGCAGAGACTGCAGGTAGCTCTGAAAAAGGGGCTTTTCTCCCCTTTCCGTGCTGTATCACGTCCCAACCCTTGTCTCCAACACCGAGTTACAGGTGACCCGACTCCACCCATTCCCTGAAGCAGCTTTATGCCCTCCTTCCTCACCCCAACACCGGTGCAGCTGAGACATCCGCATCTGCTCACCAGTGGAGCAGGAAGGTTGCGTTCTCCTGCTGCTTCCACAGTTGTCATGTGTTGGGATTTCACAGCTGCCAGCCCCAGTCCTAAACTGGTCTCCAAAGGACAGATGCAGCCAGCTCTGCCACTACAGTCTGGATCAGCAGGGTGGGACAGGACACAGGACTCCCACCTACACTACGGCACAGTTGCCCCCATCTTGCCAAGCTGCTGAGGGGAAGAGGAGGGAGGAGGAGGGCAGCCACGTGAACTGCCAGCTCCACCCTTACCTGAGAGCAAAGCGTTGCCTCCTCATGGAAGTAGCCCCGCATAAATTCACAATACTCCCGGGAGGTTATTTCACACCTGGAGGAGGCACAAGTGATCAAACCAAGGAACAAGTCACTCATGGAAGGCACAACGGGCCTTCCAGGGAAAGCCAGGCCCAGGCACTGAGTAATGATGCAAGCTGAGGAGCAACATGAGGAAGAACAGCACCTTCATTCTTGGCAAACCCAGAGCACTCAAGCTCCTCAAGTGCTCAGGGACTCCAGGCTGGGGCCAATGTAGCCTGTCAGGACCGAGCTGTCCATTCCCAATGAAAAGTGCAGAACTCCCCAGCAAAAGTATTTAATCCCTTGGGATCAGAGTACCTCCAAACTGCAGGACCAGTTGAGCAAGATACCCTGTGGCATCAAAGACTCAGCCTGGCTGTTATCTCCTGCTCATCCCAGCATCCTGCTCTGTCTGGGAAACCTGTTATGGCTCCCTGTCTAATCCCACTTCCCAGCAGGGGTCTGGGCTGCATGTGGGAAGAACAAGGAGGACAAACAGCTGTGTCTACAGCCTGAAAAGCACCCAGCCCCTCTGCACACGGGTAAACTCATTACCTTCCTTTGGTCCCAATGCAGCAAGGCCGGCCTGTAATCACACAGTCCATGTGGAGGTGGTTGGTGTAATTCCCAGCACTGTTTTTTGTGCAGATCTGCAAAACAACAACAGGCTGCAGTCAGACAGCCCTGGCTTTGCTTGCTGCCTGCGTAAAGTCAAAAGAGCCCCTCGGGAAGAAGCCAGTCCCAGAGGCAGGCTGGACAGGCTCCCTCTGACAGCAGGATGGTGCCAGACACCCTCAGTCAACACCTCCTCTCCACCAAGGGATGAGAACAGCCCCGAGGCTGAGTCAGTCTCCATCACCCTGTTACCCTGGCAGGGCCCAGGGCTTTAGTGGGCACAGAGGAACTCCTGTTATCGGAAGGCTTTGAGCCTTGGCTGGACAAAGCCACAGCTGCCCTGATCTGGTGTTTGTGACAACAAGCAGGAGTCTGCACAAGAGCCCCCCCTGCTTCCACCACCACAGCTGTAGCTCTGCGCAGTGGGATGCAAATGCCATATTCCAGCTGCCCGTACAGGTTCTATGCCACCTGTGATGCTCACCGGCCATTTGGTGATGTCATCTGGCCACTCATGTGGCTCCATCGAGGCTGGCTGCTCACATACCCTGCAGCAACAGAAAACAGAGATCAGCCTGAAAAGTAACTTTCCCCAGCACCAGGCAGGATCCCCCACAGAATCACCAAGCTGTCCCTGCCCCCAGGCTGCAGTCCTGCAGCTCCCCTCTGTCCCTGGCAAGGGGCTGGTGACATGCTACATCAGACCAGCCAAGGCTGTGCTGACTGAAGCTGCGGCCTCCCTCCAGCGAGCAGAGATCGCAGCTTCAGCACAAAGGCAGCCGGCCAGAGCATGCAGCCGGCCAGCAACTCGTTGGCTCCTTTCCAGGTAGGCACAACCCCAAAGGTGGGTGTTCAGCTGGTCTCAGCAACGCATCAGCCCACAGTGACCAAGGGCAAAGGCGTGCCATGGGCTCTGGGACAGAGGAACATGACTGCTATACCCCAAGAAGGGAGCCCGTCCAGGGGAGCAGGTGAGGAGAGGGAGAAGGAAGGCACCTGCAGCTCACAACAGGCCACTGTGTAGGTAAGCAAGCCAACAACAGTGGAGACTAGGGGCCGGCAGAAAGATGGTCACACTCTGCCTCAGCCTCCCCTTCAGCATCGGGGCAGGTAAGGATATCACTGTCCCCATGTCCCTTGGAATCCAGAGCAGCTGCTGTCCCATCCAGCCTCTCTGACTCTGCTGCCACAGCAAAAGCCCTGTGCCCCCAGAAGGCCAGCTGGACTAGGCAGGACCTACCTGGGGTCCTGATGACAGACAGACCCAAACTGCCTTTTGCTTCCTGCCAGCATTGGTGTGCTGGGGTGATGGGGCCACTTCACCCACACGGCCAGCGTGGACTGCAGGAGAAAGGAAAGGTGTCACCGTAAAGCCCAGGGTGGAAGAAACATCAGCAGAAGTGCCCCTGAGCCTTCAGGGATGGCACAAAAGGGCGACCGCGCTCACCGAGCACTCCTCCTCCGAGGTCTGCACGCAGCCCGATTTGTCATTGCGCACGCAGCAAGCCGAGTGCTTTTCCTTCTCCCTCTTGGCGCTGATGAAGCTGTGCACTTGCTGGTCCTGCCTCATACATGGCGAGAACTTGGCCCCTAGGTGGATCAGGGCCTCCTGGCAGAGATGGAAACACTCAGCTCAGTCAAGGGGCAAGCGATGATTGCCTGGGGCAAAGCAGGCTGAGGGAACCATGATGGGTATCCTAGCAGGACTCAAGGGCCCAGGGACAAGTCCTGCATGATGAAGTCCAACCAGGCATGGTCTCAATATTTGCTTTGAAGAAGGCAAGCCCAGAAGAAAGGCTCGGGGATTTCCTTGGCCATGGCCCCAGAAAGGCCAGTGCTGTGGCCAGGAAAGGTAACTTTGGGACATGACAGCCTTTCCCAGGGAGAATGGCATCAGGAAAGCTGTCACACACCACACATCTCCTGTATTTTCTCTAGCCCCATGCCTGGATTCATAGGAACAGAGTGCAAAGCAGGGGTGCCAAGGTCTGTCCTGGCCTCCAGGCAGCCCATTCTGCAGGGTGTTTTGGGCCAGAAGCACGACTGCACCCTGTCAGTGATGGGGAGTCCAACTGATGGCAGCTGCCAGCACCAAGCCCCAAGCAGCAGAGGACTCCAGTCCCTGAGGTGGGGTGGCTGGAGCATGCAGGCCCCCCATCAGTCCACCAACAGTCCCAGCCAATGACACTCACTGAGCTGGGGCCGATCCAGAAGTTTTCTTGCTGAACGTATTTGACGTTTTCATAAACCCCTCTGTTTCGCAAGACCTGCAAAGAGAGAAAGCAAGAGCCCCATCAGCTCGTGCCCACAGGGTCAGTAAGCACTGGTGGAAACAGCACTCAGGATGAACACATCTCCACAGCCAATGACTGAGCACCATGGCTCTCATGAACAGGCCTTTTGCAGGATCACAGGTAAACCCCCATCAAGGCGTGGGCACCTTCATCTTAAGAATTCATTTAAAATGTCTATCTCTGGCTGCTTCAACTTTCAAAAAATCCTGGGGCCTGGAGACCTGGGAGTGGCTTGAGCACCTGCAAAAAGCTTTCACACAGCTCAGAAGCATAAGCAGCACCTGCTGGCAGTGTTGGCCCAGATGCTGGTGACAGAGCTCTGAAAGCTGTCAGACACGTAGGTGAGAAGCTCCCCAGGGCATCCCCTGCATGCAGCAGGGATATGGGTATAGAGATTATGTACCCCAGAGACCTTTAACAACACGTGGGAAGTCTACAAACAGCTTCAGGACCAGCTCTCAAAGTCAGACAGGTCAGTTCTGCTCTTAGCAGAAGCAAAATCCTGCAACTGTTGCAAAAAACTGAACTCAGGTTTGACATATTTTCTGCCATGAACATCCTTCTGGTCTCCACCAGGAGGGGAACAAGTTGTTTGAAAGGGTCCCAGCACAAACACAAGCAGAGCCTACGAAGAGCCCACCATGCTTTGTGCCAGATATAATTTGATGTCAAGAGTGATGTGGCTGCAGGAAGAAGAGAAGGTGGCGTGGGGGGGATCACAGAGATAATGCAGGCAGCCCCCCACGGCTGGACACCCAGAGTCCAGCCATCAAGGCCCTTAGGCAAGCAGCCAGTGTGCTGAAGATGAGGACGCAAGAGCCAGCAGCTGACAACTGAGACACAATCACACTCGAGGCAAGTCAGGGAGTTCTACTTACTGAATCAACAGTTTCGTGTTGTGAGAACCCCACAGGGGCGATGCCGTAGATGCACACGGCGAGGATGGTGATGAGTGAATGCACAAAGGTGACCCAGTAAGTGAAGAAAGGCCTGGATGGAGGGAAAGGGAAAAGGTCAGAGGCTGAAACCCAAGCATATTATAGCTACTGCAGAACACAGGAGAAAAGCTGGCTTTCCCCAGGGACCTTGTCAGAATCTGGGGCGCAGGGCCATCATCACCTGGGGATGCACAAGATTGCAGGCAATGACCTAAGGTCTTGCTGGCAGACAGACCCTGTTTCCTCAGGCTCCCCCATTACACTGGGGAAGCCCCATGCTTTCCCAAGAAAGCATCCCTGAGAACAGTTAAGCCTGATGCCAAAGTGTGCTGTACGCCTGAAATCATCATTTCAGGGGAATGATCAGAGGCAGGGATAATCGAGCCTTCTGTTCATCACGGGACAGTGGTGGTGGGGCAGAGACCTGCATCCCTGCAGGTAGCAGAGCTACAGACACCCAAACCAACAGAGGAGCAGGATGAGCTCCCGCTGCATGGTGGCATGAACACACTACTGCCTACTGCAGCTTGCAGTGTACTTCAGGGGTACAGACTGGGGGGTCTTACCACCAGGTTTCACCCAACCACCCCGAGGCAGTGACCTGAGTCACCAAGGGGCCACCACACTCACTCACTCGCTGGTTTTGTTGGGACCCCTTCTACAGCTGCAGCTCTCACCTGTGATCATCCATGTCCTCAATCTGCCGCTTGACATAGCTGTCGATGCGCTTGCGGTATGTACGGTTTGTCAGCTTCCCCACCATGCCCAGGCCATATGGCCTCTTCTCCTTGGCGAAGAGCTTCCTGACAGGGACGGCGATGCGCTGGCCACGCTTCTGGGGGCCAACACTCACCACCTCCTGCCGCAAGCGGACCTTGGGCTGTGACAGGGCCCCATCCTTTTGCTTCCTCCAGCCTCGTTCCAGTGGGCTGAAATAAAAGGTAGGACAGCACTGGTTTAAGTAGAATGTGGGCAGCAAGTCGAGGGAGGTTCTCCTCTCCTTCTACTCAGCTCTAGTGAAGCCAGCTCTGGAGTATTGTGTCCAGTTCAGGGCTCCCCAGTTCAAGAGAGACAAGGAGCCACTGGAGAGAGGCCAGCAGAGGCTACAAAGATGATGAGGGGACTGGAGCATCTCTGTGCTGAGGAAAAGCTGAGAGCCCTGGGGCTGTTTAGCCAGAGAAGAGCAGACTGAGAGGGGATCTGATCAAGAGCTAAAGGGCCCATGGGGGCAAGAGGATGGGGACAGACTCTTGTCAGTGGTGCCAGTGACAGGACAAAGGGAAATGGGCACAAACTGGAACCCAGGAGGTTCCATCTGAATAGGAGAAAAAATGCTTTGCTGTGAGGATGGCAGAGCCTGGCCCAGGCTGCCCAGAGAGGCTGCAGAGTCTCCTTCTCTGGGGAGATTCCAGACCCACCTGGACAATGTGATCCTGGGCCCCCTGCTCTGGGTGACCCTACTGGAGCCAGAAAGTTGGACAAGATGATCTCCAGAGGTCCCCTTCCAGCCTCCACCATGCTGGGATTCTGTGAATGGTTTCTTTCTGTATGGCACAGCAATGGGAACCAGGCCTTCCCTGGTGTTTGGTGGCAGCCAACCCTCTGTCTGCCCCAGCCCATCTGGGCTGAGCCGCACCTGACAGAGGACAGGGTGCCCTGACACAGAAGCTGGATTTCAAAGGGTTACGCAGCACCAGCTGATGAAAGCGCAGGACTACACACAGAAGGCGGCACAAGGCAGCTGTGCCAGACTAAGCCCCACTGACAAGGGGCTCTCAAAACTTTAAAGAAGTGTTTCAGCAACAGGCTAAACCCTCTACTTCATTCCTTTTACTCTGCTTTCTGCTAAGAGATGAAGCGTAGTTTAGCCCAGCAGTGGAAATCCCTGCCCTTCCAGCACTTCACTGGGACTGGACTGGCAAGTCATACCCTCACGCCCACCAAATGGGACAGAGGAGAAGAGCAGGAATCCATGCAGCTTCCTAGATGAAAAGAGTGACACTGTCACATGCTGCAAGCTGTGCCAGTTACCTCTCACCATCTGCCTTCCATTTCTCCCTTTATTTGCACCAACACGTGCATTTTTCAGAACAACAAAACCAAGCAGCATTCAGACCCTGACCAAAAAGCCCCTACCTGCTGTTTCACCCTGGCTCCCGCCCAGCGCTGTATCAGGCACATCCCTGACACACACTCTGGTCATGTTTACCTCTCCTGGCTTCCTAAATGACTCCTCTGCACAAAGACAGTGTTTTTTCAGAAACTAGCTGACAAACTGTTTCCTGAAGGATCACCAGAGCACCTTGGAGGGCTCTGGACAAGCAACAGGATGAGGGAGAATCTGAACCTCTTTAGGCAGACACACTGCTGTGAAACTTTGGCTATTTTCAACACTGCACCCTGCAGAAGATGCATTTTTATAAAGCTGAAAGTCCCAATTTCCCCTTGGGAAGTCCTTTTCCAACAGAAAGTGCAGACTCCACTGCACCCTGCTCTTGCCCAGAGTTCAAGTGGTTTCTGTGTTACAGACATGCTGTTTCCCAATATTTCTGGTGCTGGGCTATCAGCCTGTGCCAAAATAAACACCTGACCACCTAAAAGGCCACCCGACTATGTTTCTGATAACAGTTCTCTAAAGTGTGAAAGAAATGTGTTTTCCTCAATTAAAAAAAAAAAAAGAAAGAAAAAAACAGTAAAGTATTTAAGGAGATCTACATGGAGCCAAGGAGACTGAGACCATCTCAGAGGAGTGACAACAAACTCCCACCATTTGCTGCTTCCATTTATGTAAAGACTGAGTCAAGTTCTTGGAAACACTTGAATGGAAAGCGCCAACACAGCAAGGTGGGCCATGAGCAGCAGAACCACAACAAGGACCTCCCTGTCTGCTCCGTGTTCACACCCAGCACAGCTCTGAGCTGGGGTGAGCTGCCAGCTAAACTGGAGCTGACTGAAACGACACAGAGCAATTACTCAGGACCAGTTACTCAGGTGGAAAAAATCTAGGCACACAGTATAGTACCACCCACATATTTGTAGGGCTCTCGGCATCAGTGCCACACCTTTCTCTCATTTCAAGTGAGGAATGTAGCCCAGCTTGACACTCAGCAATGCTTCATGCTGCTCCTTGCAGTGAGACAAACAGCTTCTGGTGACTGGCAGTGGCATCAGCCTTCTCATCTTTGCTACATTCTCCATAGCTGAAGGCTGGGCCCCCAGCATCCTCACAGCTGATTTAAAATGTCTTTTGTTTCCTCAAGGCATGATAAAGTCTAACACACATCACGTGAGGCTGGAAATTGCTGGAGACACCATAAAGGTGGCCTCAGAGTCACCTTTCACATGCAGGGGTAGCCAGAGCAGGATGTCTTAAGCTGGATTTAAAGAAAACCCATCACTTCTCTTTGAGCTCCACACCAAGCACTTGCAGCACTTGGATCCTGGCTTCCTCCATGCAGGAGGTCCCACTCTCAACAGGTTGGCCACCCCATGTTAGGCTTTGGCAGCTTCCAGGAAGATACTCACAGTAGCAAGTGGCTTCTTTCAAGCTCATTTTTGTCCAAGGCACCTCCTGTGAGATCTGTCTGATCCAGAGGTTTAACCTCAGCATCTTTGATTGCAGCTTCTGATGGTGACTCAAACACTTCATCTGGGTAAGTAGAGAGCTCCTCATGAAGGACTCCTTCCTGGGCAGAGAAACACAGGTCCCGTCAGAAGAAGCCAGCATCACATTTGAGACACCAGAGCAGTGCTGCTCTCTGCAACACACAGTCCTCCCAGACCTGGAGTCTGGCACTGCCTCTAGGGCCAGTACCACGTCAGATCCCTCCCCCTCACCCGAGCGAAGAAAGATGTGTCGAGCTCATCTGGAAAATCCACTGTGTCCTCCTCCAGGAAACTTGCTGGGGTGAAGCTGCGCCGCTGAGCTCTCCTCAGGGTGCTGTCCTTCACAGAGCGCCCCTGGAGCCAGAGAAAGCAGCATCGAGTCACTGTTGGAAACTCTCAGGCAGGGCCACTCCAGCCAGCATACAGGGAGTCCCAGTGCTGAGTTCACACGTGTGTGGAGCACGTCAGACCTCCTGCTGTGACACCTTCCTGGTGGGACCCACAAGCTTTACCCCACTTCTCCATCCACAGTGGCCACCTCCCATGCGGATGAGGCTTGTGACATGCTCCTCTACCACGTATTGCACAATGTCTCTGCCCAAACCACAGTGATGGGTGGCACTGGACACAGCAAAAAGGCCACTGGGCCCAAGGAAGCAGACACGTGGCAGGATGAAAAGACTTGCACAGTAAGAGTCTCAGGTACTTTTTGCTCTTCCGTGACTGCTGGCCAGGTACAGATGGACCACTGAGAGGTCCAGGCAGGCAGAACTAGACCTGCTGGAATGCTCTGAGGCTGCTGGCTGTGGGAATCAAAGCCTCCAGGACAATAAAGGGAAAGCAAGACCTGTACCAAAACCTAGCCATCATCCCTGCTTCTTGCAGATCCTTCCTCCTAGACACATGGCTGAGAAGAATGGGAGATGGCTCGGTTTCTTCCTCTCCATCCTCTCTGCTCAGTAATTCCTTCCCTCTCATCCTTCTCTCAGAACAGAGCCCCATCCTGCCACCAGACCGGGCCCTGCCCTCCCACAGACAGTACCTTGACCAAAGCTGCAGCTGCTCGGAAACTCATTTTGGCCACAGACTCCCGTTTCCGCCGCCGTGGGAGGCGATTGAACCCTGAGCGTGAGCTGGTGAAGGAGCAGAGTGATGTAGCACCCGGCGTGATCGGCGTGTGGGGGATGCTGCAGCCATCATTGTCATCAGCCATACGGAATGCTCGGCCACGGGCCAAGGGGTCTATGATCTGCCAAGAGAAGATGCCCATCAGCCCATTCACCCCCAAACCCTTGCCTACCAAGCCCTCTTCCCTCCAAGCAAACATCTTGAGACCATGATGGTGGTCCGGCTCCTGGAATCATCCAAGAACCAGGCTGGACAGACCAACAGGCTATTTTACAACAGGGTGACAGGGCGTAACCTGTTGCAAGCTAACCCCTAATTGTAAGCTTCAAATTTAAGTCCTCAAACTTCTCACCCTGCCCTCTTTTGTCAGCATTGACTGTCTTTCACCCAGAAAATTCTTGATGTTCACAGGACACTCCGGACCTCCTTCAGCCCTTCCTTAGCTCTTGGTTTCATTCAACTCCTGTGCCAGTGAGCTCTACAGTCAGAGAATGAGCTGTCTGAACAGAAGTTTGAGCAACCCCTGAAAACAGCTATGCTCCTTCTCCCGTTAGTTTACTTTCTGATACTGGACAGCCCAGGACTTAAACAGTATCCCGTTGAAGCTTAACTGTGTATTTACATCTGCTTTCATTAATAAGTTTTAACAGCTGGAAAAAGCAGGCAAACTTCCGGGAGCTACAAGCCCTTCTCTGGGACTCTTCAGGTCAAAGCCCTCACTTCTTCCAAACAAACGAATCAACCTAATGAAAACATTGCCTTCAGCTACAAAAGCCTTGCGTCTGTCTTTCCATCATAACAGCTGTGGCTTCCATAAGACTTCTGTGCTTTATCCTGCTGTTTTACAAGCTTTTTTAATCCACACTGCACACTCAACAGGGAGCTTTATGGGTTTATACCTACTGATACCATGTCCTGATTTACTGTAGCCCACATCAAGCTCAACAATATTTCTGAGTCTCCTGTGACCAAAGATTACCTGTCAGACACTTCAGCTAGTAAAACAAAACAAAACAACCCAACAAAACAACCCAACACATTAGAGACCACAACAAGGTGAAACTTGATCGAATGATGCACCATATTCTCCTCTGCTTCAGTGACGCCACCAGGCTTCAGGTCACAGACTAACCTGCTTTGGCAGGAATTTGTTTTCCACTCGCCCGGGTTGCAGCGGTGCTCCCTAACGCACACTAATCAACCACATCGATTACTATCGCGAGCAAGGGAAGAGCTGGGATATCATGGATTAGTTCTGAAGTGCTGGTAGTCAGATACGCTTGACTGGGTCTTGTCCCCTGGGGTCACTCTTGAAGGTGGCAAATAGGGGGCTACCAGGTGCCCACTGCAGGAACTCACAACCATTTCTGAGGACCCGTGAGCAGAGCTGTAACATCGCTGATGCAAGAGACACTTTTCAAAGTGCTAAAACATAACCAGGTCTCTGGATGGTAGCTGTGCTACTGCCTACATTCTGCCTGGGACAAGGATCCACTAGGCAAGCCTGTCACTACAAACTGCGTGCAGGATCTCGGCCACTCTGTGTACAACAGAATTTTGTCCTTGCAAATGGCAGCAAAAAGTCTGAGCTGAGAGCTCTTGGGCGCGCTGCACACAGCTGATCACCACCATAGTCACAACAGGACGAACACGGCTCTGAGCCTATCACCAAAACAGCCGAGGGATTGCAGCCAACAAGAGAGGAAAGAGGAGAGTCTGCCAAACTGTATCGGAGACTTGAGAAGTGTCTGAGCATGGAACCCAGACATGTCCCGGCAGAACTAAACCCGCAGATAGGTCACAGCTGCCAAAGCGGTAAAGACACTGTGCAGGAAACTCACGACAGCCTTGATTCCCAGGTTACTCACCTTTTGCATGCCCAGCTGGCAGGGTCCAACATAGAGCGGAGGAGGAGTCTCTGTGCTTGTTAGAGAAATATTGTCCTGACTGGGTAAGTCCATTTCCCGGATGACCTGAGGTTTCAGCTTCCCATACCGCAGGCTGCAGTGGCGGAGGCTCTTTCTCTGCCATTTCTGAGTAGCATCGCTGTCTTTGCTCACCCCAAACCAGTCCGCTGTGCCTCTGGAATATGCCATCATAAAGTGCAAAGAAGCATTACATTTGCTGGGACTATACACATGAAAAGACAAACACCTGGTGGTCATTTCCAGCCCACCCCAATTCAAAGACAGGCAGAATTCTTCCCCACAAGCATCTTGCAGCCTGTCCTCAGCTGCTCTTAGCAACCTGACAGATGCTGGCCAGAAATGTTCAACCATCAACAGCATTCTGTCTCTTAAGATAGAAGAAAAAAGTGACAGGAGAGATTCATTGTGCAAAAGGGACAGATGGTTCTGAGTTTTTCTGAGAAGAAAAGATTTTTCTAGAAAGGTAGAGATGGAATAGAAATTCAGAAAAGAGCTTGGTAAAAGGGTTTTGGTTTGTTTTTCCTTTAAAAAACAACTGTTGAAAACACTTACCGTCTTCAGGCCAGCTCCAGATCCCCACTGTGGGACTGTACTGTTTCACGGCTCAGTAGCTTCTCCCAAGAGCCACCAGCATTCACTGTTCTCTCCCAGCCTCCCCCACACACTCCCAGGATACCCCTAACTTCTCAGATTTTTGTCCTCCTCAGAGGTAACATTAATGGCGAACGTGTGCTGTGGTCCCGGTCTGCTCTCTGCTGAGGCAGACACACGCAGTTCTAAGCCGCTGGTTACACAAGTAGGAGCACAAGGCTGCAGCCATGAAGTGGGTTTGCTGCCAAGTGGCTGCTGTCACGGAAGAGCAGCAGATCAGAAGCAAAATCCCACAGAAAGTGCAGAGTGATCAGGATAAGTCAGACCAACAACCTACTTCAAATACTGCAGGGCAGCTGGTACCCTAAACCTACAGAGATCACTGCAGCCCTGCCAAGCCTTTCCCACTGTGGCTAATCCCTCCTCAGAAGATGACAAGCTCTGTCAGCCTACAGTTGTCTAGCCCAGGTGTCAAAACCTGGAAGACTTTCCATGCCAAATCCAAACCACTGTCCTCAGCCCCCTGCTCAGGGGGAGGGCTTCCAGCTGCTGAGAAGCAAGACCTCACAGATCACCAAGGGAGTATCAAAACATACCCTGGAGTAAAGGCTGGGTTAGAGCTAGAATCAGGGTGCGCAGGGGAATTGAGTCGGTGCATTGGAGACAGGAAGCTACTCCTGTGTTTTGCACCCTACCGAGCAAAAATAGTATCAACTAACAGGTGAAGGTGTCCTGCTACCACGTAAGAAGTTCATTTGAAACCCACAGCCTTTCCAGCTAAAACCTCCAGGTGCAAACCACCACACACTGCCCTCAGTCCTCCCCATTCTCCCTGTGACCCGGAACAGCCCCTTGGACAGGTGTGAGTTCACGTGGCTGTTGCTAGATCTCACCTGACCTCCAGGATGTCTCCAGGAAGTCAACAGGGGCCAGACCTCAGAGATGAGGCTACATGCACGTCACAGGGTGCTGCACTGCTCTGCTCCCATGGACGCACACCTCATCAGAGCGTCTCATCATTTCCATTCAGAGTGGAAAGGCCTAGAGACAGCTACTGGCCTGACACACGCAAGCACAGGGTGGTGTTCTGGCTGTGCAGATGCACAGGCACAACCCACGCCACTAAACAGTCTTACAACTCAGGGGGCTTCTCATAGACTGCCATAACCAGGACTTCAACACCAAGGTGACACTGGGGGACAATGCTGTACATGGGGACACTCCTCAAAGGGAGAGGACTAAGGGTCCTTTGTGCTCATATGAGGCGGCTGATGAATGGCCATTGTGCCACCATTAGCACCTCAGCACCCTCGGAAATCATGCTCCCCTCAGCCCCGAAGGACCAGCACCACCACAGCCGTTTTGCATCTCAAGGACCACTCCTGAGCTGCCAGAGACCACTAGTGGGCCAGGGTAAAGAGCTGTCCTACTCTCTGATCACAGTCAAGATAGTCCAGGAGAGCTGACTACAGAGTTTAGCTTATTTGGAGCACCCTGGGAAGATACTGAATGGCCCTGCCCAGCTGAAGAGCCCCATCACATCCTACAGACTCCCTGGGGCACTGTAGCAAGCAACAAACCAACATCCAAGGTCAACTCTCACTCTTCTATCACGCTGAGCCCTGAAAGCCCAAGACCAAACATAATGCAGTGCCAGAGGGGCATCTGGTCAAGGGCAGCAGTAAGGAAGGTAAGACAGGAACAGACTCCTGGGCATTAGGTGCAGGCTCTGCCACATGCAAAAAATCACACGGTCTGCCTGATTTAAAAGTTTACTGAGCTCCGGTCTCGGGTGGTGGTCGATGGGCCATTGTGCCCTGGATTCCCAGAGTGGCTTGTCTCCTTGGTGCTAAGTAAATGAAGACCTCCACCTCCAAAAGAAGACAGTCACATCTGGATTAGAAAAAGCGATGTTGTCAACAGGGAAAGAGTGGATGCTCTGCTCCATTCGCCAGCTTCTGAGCCTGATCATGACCAATATAACTATCATCTGTTTGGTGCTGCTTTCTCTCCTTCCTCTGCTGCCCCAATGAGGCTTTGGGGCCAACATATGCATACACCACGTGTTGCATTGACACTAGCAAAGGCAAGCTGTGCTGTGGCTGCCCTGGGGAGATATTCTGGCTATGGTGAACACCAGGAGATCGACAGCTTGTTAGGAAAGGCAGGAAGCGGCGAGGCTGGTGGGTGGACAGCTTGTTAGTCCATGCTACTTATTGACAGATGCCTACATATTTAGTAGGAGTGACAACTGGTTTTGTTAGAAGCACACATGAACTTTTTCACTCCTGCCTGTTTGTAGGCCTCCTGGCCAGCCCTGGGAAGGCAACATGGTCCCAGCAACAGCCAGAATCTGTGCAGCTCACAACAGCCCTTGCACACACATGCAGGGGTGGGTTTCACACTCAGTGCTACCAGTACCTGAAAAATGATCGGGGCAGGGACTGTCGCTTTCGCAGGGAGCTCCTGCCCACCCGGTGCCCATGAACGGGCAGGGTCTGACTCCTTTGAAACCGTACCTGTCTGCTGCAAAGAAAAGAGAGCTGAAGGGAAGGAGCCTGCGGGGCTGTGGAGGGGAGCAGTAACCTGCATCCAGCACCATCCCATTCTTCCACAGCCCCATTGGCAGCAGTTGTGCCACACTGCACAGGACAGCGACCTCCAGCTGCGAGCACGACCTAAGAGAAACAACCAGACTCAGGCCACACAATACCACCTCTGAACCCAGGAGGCTGATGAGTTCTTCTGGTGCACTAGCCCCTCTGATATGTGTCTCCTGTTGCTCTTGAAGATACCAGGGATACTGTAATCCTCCTCAACACCCAGACCTCTGTGACCTGCCACCTTCTGCCCAGACGCCCAGCTACAGAACCCACTGGCTGGCTCTAGATAGGGAGGTGTCAGCAGGCCAAGATATCTGCTTAGATATAGGTGTCTGATGCAACTAGAAAAGCCCTGGGCCCATTCTGGCTGACCCTGGCAGGATCCTGTCTGGTGCACAAGTCTATCTGTGCCACATCTGCTGCCTTACATGGACATCTTGGACAACCCAGAAGACTGGAAGTGGTGTTAGATGCCTATACTCAGACATGAATCACTCCCATGCCTTGTTCTGGACCACATAGGCTTAATCATGTCCTCCAAACCCCAGGGAGCAGGATGGTGTGGAGTCCTGCTGCCAGAAGAGTCTCACATTCTGTGTATCCTGAGGGCTGTGTTAAGCAGAAACCATGGCAGTCAGCCTCCCTGGACTCACAAAACAAATCCCCAAGACACCCCTATGGATGCATGGTCTGCAAATCTCCACTGTGTCCCTAGCTCAGGAGCACAGGATTTTAGACCTTTCCTTTCCACTTCCCTGTCCTTGTTCCTGATCCACTTCTTTCATGCTTTTTTTTGCTAGTGTCCCGTCACATGCCACTTGGAAAGTCCTTCCCACTGCTGCACCTGCTCTCCTACCTACGGCCAGCAGCACTCCCTAGAAGTTGCCCACAAGCTGCAAGTTCTCCAGGAGGAAGAGACTTGCCTGCCCCCCATGCTGCACAACAGCCTGCATGAGGCAACTCAGCACTGCAAAACAGCACTGAACCTCCCACATATATGCTCCAAGCAGGAGACTCCCAGGACTTCCAAAACCATTTGTGCACCTCTGGGCCACTCCCTGTGGGATCACGTGTCCTCCCAGGGTACAAAATACCTACACAGACCATTAAGCACAGGCAGGGATGCAGTCACCAGCCTGAGCCCCAGCACTTTCATTACAGTCTGGGCAGGCAAGAGGAAGGCATGTCACAGAGCCACACCTCTGCTCACAGTCCCAGTGCTAGGCAGGACATTAGCATCTCCCTCAGTGTGGGGGATCTTCACCACCACTGCCCAGCACTCCTTCCTTGCTCACTGTAGCTCCACATGCCTTGTCTGCCATAGTATAGTAGCACTGGGGGTAAATTTGTTCCCCCAGCACCAAGGTGGTTCACAGTTTTCCAGCCTCTCCACCCCATACACAAGCTGCATATTGTGAGGACCTCTGGCAGAGAAGGTTACCCTGGCCCTCCTCCACAATGCTTCTTGTCAGGGCCTCCATAGCCCCCTCCCAGGATATCCCTTCATCCTTGATGTGCTCTTGCCCAATTGTTCTGGCAAGGAGCGGGACCAGGGCAGGGAGGTGAGGGAAGAGGCTGTCTAAGTGTGCAAGGACAGCCTTGGACAGGCCCAGAAGCTGCCCACAGCCCTGAAAAGTGCAGAACACTACTTCACACTCAGCCCTCCCAACCTCACAAGAAGCAGGATCACAGAGAGCTGCTGTGGGAGAGCTTCACCACCAAGGCAGCTGGAGAACGTCTGAGGCAAAGGCAAACAGTGCGTGGGAGGCTGGTCTCTCCCATAGCTGGAAAGTTGCTGCTCTGTGAGTGGGCGAAGCCTGGCTGGCTGAAAGTGCCCCTGACCCGTGGAGCTCGAGGGATGCTCCTGGGATCCAGACAGACCTGACACAGTGTCAGGGATATAAGCCAGGCATCTCAGGAGAGCAGCTGGGAAAGCCACTCCCTTAGGACAAACTGGGATAAGCCTTTGCCCTGGGAAGGGAAGGAGCATCCAGCTGTGTGGTCATGTCTCAGAGACCCCAGGGTTGTAGGGACAAATGATAACCCTCTGTGCAGGCGTGGGGGACAGGGTGGGAGCAGCCTCTCCCTGCTCTCCATGACTCCCCATTAACCCTCTCAAGGACCTGCCAATGAGCTAGTTCTAGGAGCCAAGCTGCTGAGAGCCCTGGGCTGCTGCTCAGGATGGGCTTCTGCCTCCCCCAGCAATCAGACATATGCTCTCAGATACCACACCAAAGCAATCCCAGCACACCATGTCATACACTCTGAGGTAAACATCGGGGCCTGAGCCATCCTCTTCTACAAAAACAGCCAGATCTCTGGGGCATGGGGACAGTCAGCATTTGTCTCTACATGTCCTGACCACTACAATCTTCCTCCCAGGACTTGTCTCCTCACTTAGTAAAGACAGGCTATACAACACCACTGGGCTTTTATACTGGGGACCTATCTGCACCCACCCTCTTCCACCGCCTTATGATAGATGACAACCTAATCCTGCTGTGATACTGTGCCATTTAAGTGCTAGGCAACAGAACAAGCAGAAGACCATGAATCCACAAATAAAGGATGGCAGTGGACAGCAGAATCCACTAAAGCAGGCTCCATGGACTCAGCGTCTCACCTCTTAATGGTCTGGGTGATTGAGGTCTGTCGTTGTAGCGCTGGTCTTCTCGCTTCGTAAGGCAGGGAGGGCACACGGGTGTTGTCGGTGGGCATGCTCACACTTCGCAGAAAGGCCTGGCGCCTCGTTGGCTGCAGAGAGAAGCAGGAGGGAGTCAGTGTTCTCAGAGCAATGCTCTACGAGGCCAGTCAGGTTGTGAAACATTTAGTTAGCAATTCAACAGCAGCCCAGTGCCCCAACCACAAGCTGGGTGCGTGCGTTGGGCAGCAAAATCAGGCTAACCAGGACAGTGCCCGTGTTAGCCAGGAACAGCTCTGCAGAGCAGAACCAAACAGCTGGCATCAAGGACACAGCATCTGCATGTTGCAGTGGGTGCCAGTTCAGACTGGCTCTAGTCTGGCCCAAGGACTGATGTCCACTTGAAGATGGGGCGTATTACTTGAGCTCCTGCAACGCATCCTCCTGGCTTTCTTCCAGACAGAAAGAACCCATAACTTCATAAGCAACTCTGGATCTGCATTAAAAGTCTGTGAGAGCTGTGGGTAGGTCTGTGCTGTATGTAGCTGCTGCCTGATGCAGGCTAAGCAAGCTAAGAAAGCCACATCAGGTCTGAAAGCTGGTGGCATTTCTTGGCTGAACATCACCTACCAAATATGACAACTCACCAGACTGCTCTCAGCTCATACAACTGCCTCCCCAGGGCTGCTCTGGATGCATTTTTTATCAGCTTGGCAGAAACACCATCTCCCATTTGTAATACGCAGACTGAGCAAACTGTCCTTCTGTCAAGGGAAGTTCTGATCAGCTCTTTCTCTGCTCAGACACTATCTCTGTCTGCCTCAAGATTACCCTTTGTACTCAAGCTTTTCTAGCCTAGAAAGCTAATCATTTCCACTCAACATTCCTGTTGGTTTGGGTTTTTTTTGGTTTTTTTGTTTTTTTGTTTTTTTGTGAATACAACGCATAAATAATCATGTTATAAGCCAAAGGAGCCCACTATGCTCTCTCATCCTGACAGCCCACAGGCTGTGCACATCGGACCTCCAGAGAACATTGCCTCTGCCAGCTTCCACTGTAAGTACAGAATGTCTCTCCAGAAGGTGCCCAGCTGGATTTAGAGATTTCAAGTAAGAGAACACCCAGCAAAGCCTTAAATAAGTGATTCAGAAGGTTTCAACCTGCACTGTTAAAACCCTGCATTCCACTTCTAATCCCTGCAGACTGAACCTCGATCACTTTCCTTTCAAGGGAAGACCAAAGACCAAGATTTATCTGCCAGAAGCTGTCATATAATTGAAGTGTATTTTAGTCCCTGGATCAAAGAATGGTGAAAAGGCCAGTCCTTGCTAGCCCAAATGCAACATCAGCTCCCTCCTAAGACAAGCTTGCTCTCCAGTCCCCTCCAGGGAAGCCGTATAACACTGTTTCCCTGATGGCTAAACCCTTCTTTCACATAAGCAATGGAACCCAGACACCACAGCCCACCTGTGGAGCTGGGCAGGAAGAACCCTGTGGCTCTGCCTTTGGGGCAGGCAGTCCCTGCTGCTGCAGGAAGGTCACGTGAGCAGCCAGCAATCACCCCACCCGTACAGAAGAGGTTTTGCCACCTTGTAGAGGAAATTCCTGTTATTATTCCTATTCCTAGTGCAAATATGGGTGTCTACTCTCATACTTTGTACAGTTCCTATTAATGTATAACTCCATCTCTACTTCACCACTCTCCAATGTTACCTATTTCTCATCCCACATGGCTTTCTTATGATCCCCATGCTGGTAACAGCTTTGCATTGCCAGTAACTGTTCTTTCTCTGCTGTTACTAACAAGAGGCTGTCATTATCTTGGCTATTCATAAGTCAGACTGGTTCCCTGTTCATTTCAGCATGAGCTCCAGCACTTCCAGGCCCCCATGTTTGTCCAGGAGCCTGTCACTTCTCCAGTCCTCTTAAGAAATGCTTGTTTGCATAGCTCACTTCCACATCCCCCAGCCAAGACACTTTTCACAATCCCCACTCCCAGTCGCATACACTAAGCCGAGCCCACCAGCAATCCATCCTCATCCCTCCCACATCCCTTTCAAGGGAGAGTTAATTGCTGATCATAATTTTACCCAATGGCTCTGCCTCTTGTCACGAGGCCTCGTGACCTGCCATCACAGGCTGCCTTTCTCTCAGTCAGGACTGCTGGAGACCACAGGCAGAGGCATGCTCTCAGCACAGCGGTGCTCTGCGCACCTCCCTCCACAGCTCTGCAGAGCCTCCCTCCTCTCCCTGCCTGTGTACCTGCACAGGCTGAGGCTCTTCGGGCACCGGCACGGGCACTGGCACCGGGATGTCCAGTTTTAACCATGGTGGCTTCTTCCGCTGTAAACTGCTCGTGCTGTCATGTCTCACCTCTGACATCTTCCCACGTTCGTCCTCAGGCCTAAGAGAGGGAAGAAATCAAAGTCAGGAAGGTACGTGGCTCAACTCTGGCACAGTACATGCTGGCAGGGCCACGCAGAGCACCCTCCTCCAGGCTGGGACTGATGGGACCCAAGCCCCAAGTTGAATGACTTCCCAAAGTGCCTTGTGAGGGTTCAGGCATCACAGCTTGTGTCTGCGCTGGTCCAGGACCAGGCTCTCAGTGCGCTTCCAAGGTTCATAGGACCTCAAGTCAGGTGTCAGCACAGTCACTAGTTTGAGAGTCACCTCCCATTAAGATTTTTGCTGATACTACTGAGAGATACATATCCCTCAAGAATTAAATCTTAATGAGATCTGGATCCAGTCCAACCAGCTAAGTAACTGCAGTACCAAAAGCCACTGACCTCCCTCTAAAAACGGCTTGTGACTCACACAGGCACCCTTGCCCACCCAAAGCCAAGCACCACACTTTCCTACTTAACCACTACTTGTTAATTAGCAAGTGGTCATTTCTCATTGCCCGTTCTAATCTCTTTTCAATGTAGCCATGTCCTAGAAACACAACAGTGCACAGAGTAACACAAGCATAAGACAAACATTAGAGAACTGGCACTAATCCTGAACTAAGAGTGGTTTACATTCATAAATAATAATGACATTGTATTGGAATGAAACCCACCGTGTAACCAAAACACCAAAGTAATCAGAGGGACTCACCATTATCTTGCCCACTCTACTGTACTGCAACTTTCTTCTCCTGTTTAGGTTGCATGCAATGGGACAGAGACCATGCAACTCTTTCTGGGTGACAGAGCATCTGTTTTACTGTGCAAGCTTAGAGAAACAATTAAGAAAACAGATTTCATTGGAGGGAAATCAGCTCAGATACCTCCACAGGTACCTTGCAACTTAAGGTATTCTACAAGCCCCTATTCCTTCCTCTCCCAGCACACACACAACCAGAAGGTAGCAGTGGGAAGCACGTGTGCTGAAGGGACAAAAGATCCAATTCTCTCCCAGGTCCCTCCTTGCCTTGTCCTAGGTCACAGATCCCATAGGGGACAAAAAGAAAAATAAGTAAGTCCCATCCTTTCCCCTCACCACGGTGGACAGATGTTATAAGCATCCAGTTCAGTTAGCAGGTAAGTATGCTTTGGAAGGGAGCAGGAGAAAAACTCTCTGTTTGGATTAAAACTCAGTGCTCTTACAATGTTAACACAGTCAATCTATTTCAAATTCACGAGGAGTTTCATATGCAAGGTGGCCAAGTCCTAAGACAGGACCAGAGTCAGAGGGACCTCCACCCTTGGAGACATTCAGCACTCAACTAAATGAGGCCCTGAGCAGCCTGAATTACCCCTGCCTTGCACAGCAGCTGGGCCAGGCAACCTCCAAACATCCCTCCCAGCCTATATTAGGCACTGGTTCTCTGAAACACGTGCTGCCTTTCATGGCGTTTCCACCCTATGCCCACAGCTCACTGGCAGCTGCTCTGGGAAGGGAGCTGCACAAACGGTGAAGTTTACCATTGCAACAGATACATGGCGAGGGGGGGAAATAGGTCAACGAAAGGGAGTGGGGGATGATCTGGATTGGGTTAGGAGAAGAGAATCTCATCTAAAAGGAGCCAAAGACCAGCTGCTAGCTCAGTCACACAAACTGGGCTGGCTGCCAGGAGCGCTGTGCTCAGCTGAGCCAGAATGACAAAAAGGGAGGACTCAGCTGTAGGTGGATGAAGGTTGGGTTTCAGCAAATACCACAGGCCCCCCAGAGTCTGGGAATTCATGGTCTGGCCTGTACAGACATGCCCTTCATACATGCACCGCAGTCCGGTGTGCACAGATGCAGTGCCATACATTAGAAGGACACAGTCCCTTCCTTCCCTCTGACCTCAGCCGCAGGGGTGACTTAACTGTATCTGTCTGACTTAGAGTATCAGGGGTACTCCTGCGTGCTCTTGGTAAGGGTATATCTGCTATGAGACAGCTTTCAGTCTTGCATACAAAATGGGCAAACTCATCTTCATAGGAAGCAAATTTCTCATACCTGGAAAACTCCCTTGCTGCAATGCAATGAGCTCCAGCATTTACCCATGTGGGTCATGAACACCAGGTCTTCCCGAGATGCTCTGATCAGAGACCAGCCAAGAGGGACAGAGCCACCACTCTGCCATGACCAACACAGTCTATTTCACATACACCCCTCATGACACAACTCAAGAGCCTCTTTTCTGTGCCTTCAAAGGCAAATTCAGAGCCTTGGAACTATCAAGTCTTCTTTTTCCAGCATCTCTTCAATGAGCAAGCATCACTCAACTTCCTTCCCATCCACCTACAGAGCTGCCTTTGTGAGCCAGTGCTTTGGGTGCAAAGCACACAAATGTGTGTGAGATTTGCAGCTTTGTCCAACAGCGAGGCCAAGCCAGGAAGGCAGTGAATGAATCACTCCTGTATCACCCAAAAGCTGCCGCAAGAACGCTGCACTCCAGGAAAGACTTTCCAACAAAAGCTGTTTGCAGTCCCCCTTCTTAAGTTGCCAGGGACAGGGATGTCCCTGTATCCATCACACTGGCTTCCCTGAAACCCTTGCAGGGCAGCACACAGGGATCTTCAGCAGCATGCACATGTGCCACATGCATGAGCAACACACACACGCATGGGGTCAAGCCCATTGCATTATGATTATCCCCAAAGTTGACTCAACTTTGTACTTCAGGCAAGAAGATCTCATGATGAGATTCATGTAGCTGACAGCAGCGGAGCTTTCTCCCAGCATCGGCTGTTAGAGAGCTCTTTAAATAGCAAAGCATCAAAATGCATATCTAATAACTGTGTAAGTGTACTCAGGATTTTAAAACTGGGTGAGTTTCAAGGGTGACTGCAAACGGAGTACTTAAGAGCATATTCTGCTACCAATTCAGCCTTTTTTACTTACTAAAATGTTCACTTCCCAATAAAAGAGGGCAGTGAAGGCAGAGCTCTTCAGCGTTCCCAACTACACGTGCATTTGGAGCAGCCAAGAGCAAACCCTCCAAAGACATCAGATGAAACTTGCAGGGCCTGATTCTCTGCATGCTGTGACCACATGGCCACAGCATGGGTCAGCCAACTGCCACTGATCCATGGCATGAGAGACACAGGGGTATGGATGCGAGAGGCAGGTCTCCAGCAGGTTAACGGTGAGACTGAGTGTAGATCCAGCTGTATACAGAGACATATAGATTAACTGTACATAGTTGTGCAGCAGTGTACATAGATGTCCAGCTGGATGGTTGCACATAGTCTTTGCAAGGCAGGTAACACCTGTATTACATCTGGTCCTCACTCAAAGTGCTGCAGTCGCTAATTTCTGTCTCAGCCCTGCACTCACAGCACATGCTGAGTTTCACACTAACCCCTGGATTATTTTTAGGGGCTAGTGTTTCAGGAGATGAGTCCAGGCTGTTCAGACTGATGGGCTTTTTTTCAAAGTTGACTGCATTGACATGTATTTCATTTGAACAGTCCCAAATCCTCAATCCCAATTTCTCAGTCCTGTCCTAAAGAGCGTTTTCAAGAGGTCACTGAGAGCAGCAGGACAGGAACCTACAGAGGACAGCCATGCAAGGTCAGGCCAAGTCTCTGTCTAAAGCCAGTATCTCATTTCCAGCAGAGGACACCTGGCAATGGGCACAGAGCACAGGATCACTTGATGGTCGTATCTCCCAGGACAGAGTCACGGCATGTGCTATGAATAACTCAGGGGCCGCTTGTGCCGGAGATGCCTTTGCATTTAATGGCTCTGTATCCATCTCCGTATGCAGCCAATGATTTTTCTTCCAGAACGTACCCAACTCATTTTTTCATCCAAGTGAACTTTCAGTATTCACAACCGCATGTGATGAAGAGCTCCACTGCTGAAACACGTGCTGTGTGACAAGCCATCTTCTGGAGTTTTTCTCTAAACCTGCCATTCACTGGGTCACTTGATGTGCCATAGTTTTTGGGCTAGAAAAGCAAACAGCTTTCCCCTGTCTTCTTTCTCCATATCAATCCTGATTCTACAGACCTCTTCCATGCCCTTCCTACCATCCTCTCTTCCCACAAACACATCAGGATCCACATCCTTGGACAGGAGCTGTTCCAGACCTCTCATCTGCACCTGTGGTTTGCCACATCTCCCGAAGTCCAAGAAAATGATCCACCAAGCTAGCCAGCAGCTAAATATCTTCACTCTGGGTAGGCGGAAATGCCGATGCTTTCAAGATTTTGTGAGATGTCATTGGGGCCTGAAACTCAACTTTTGTAAACAGTCAGGATAACGACTCCCAACGCTGACATCGAGAGGGAAGTCTCCACTATTACAAAACTACACATGAGCCCTTGGAGATGTGGGTAAGGAAACTGTCCGAAGAGACGGGGAAGAGGGGGAATAGCCCAACACCTGCCTGGACTTCTCCCAGTGCTGGCACAGTCCCAGTCCTGGTGCCGCCACGTGCACTGCTCAGTCAGCTCAGAAGCTGTTCCCTCAACATCACAGAGCTGAGGAATCTGGAAATGCAAACTCCTCTCCAGCACACAGGCTGAATGCACGGCATTTGCAAATCTACCTTTTTCTAACCGATCAGCTGCATGTACAACTGGTAGCAGCACAGAAATAAATAATAAAGTCCATTTCAAATAGACAAACAAAAGAAAAAAAAAAAGTGTAAATTGCAGATACTCTGGGAAAGTCATCTTCAAAAGCTCCATGCCAAAGCAAGGTCACATTACCAGAATAAAAGCCAAATCCACCGTGCTGTGGGTCAGGCTAAAAAAGAGAGAGAGCACATTAAATTCCCAAGTTGGCACATGACCAAGAAAAGCTGCTTAATGAAATCCACTGACCTAAACAGAGCAGGAAAAGCCTTGTACAGAAGCCTGAGCGTGCTCCTAAAACTGACAGGCATCTCAAATACACTCAGAGATTTGCACAGTCATTTCAAAGGCAGACCGTCCTTCCATTTGAATGGGCAACTGAAGCTATTCCCATGTTGATTTTTTTTTCTTCCAAAATTTCCATTTTACCAGCATTCCCATTTACATTAAAGCTGGGTTTTTCCAAAAATTGCCATTCCAAATTAAAAAAAAAAACAAACCAAACCCAAACAACTTCATTCAACCCTTCCACACAAATACACATCATCTGCTTTTCCCACCAACACTGCTCCTCCCCAGCACAGCGAGTGCACGCTCTTACAGACAGCCCTAGGAGGTAACGGACGCCGGGGGTGATTCCGTTGCAAGCCGATCACTACATCCCATGGCCAGCCTCCAGCTGTTTTCCATTTTTCAACCCCCCCATCATGGCAGCAGCTGCATTTGCAGTGTCCCAGGTGAGTCCCGTGTACCTGAAGGTGTCTGCCCACGCAGCTATTCTGGTTGAGGCACCCCAGTAGGCATCTGCCTGGAGACACAGCAAAGAAACCGGGATCCAGAGCGAGCCAGGGGAGACAGCAGGCTGCTGGCCGTGCCTCTCTCTCTCCAGGAGGATTTCTGCTGGCACAGCAGGGGAAAGGCAGGAAGTCCAAGGAGAAGAGGAACACTGGGGTTTCAGCCTCGTGGCTGCCAGTAAAACCATCTAGCATGGATCAGACCCAACAAGTTACAAATAGTATCTCAAATACCAGAGTGAGCCAGACCTTTAAGACAAGCCAGATGGAGGGGCTGAGGGCAGGCGGGGATGGGGAAGGTGCAACAGGTCTGTGACCCTGCACTCTAGGAGAAAGCTGTCAATGGCACAGCAGCACCCAGGCTCTGGCTGAGACCACCACCATGTCCCACCCTAAGAAACCACCTTGGAAATGAAGCGAGGCGATCATCACTGCCCTGCATAGGGCTCTCTCCTGCCTTCCCAATCCTCGCTGCCGAGCTGAGAGGAGATGTCGGAAGGCTTTGCACACCCAGAGGCTGCCAAGCAAAAGCTGTGCTCTGAGCAGTCCAGGCACATCTGAGCACAGACCTGGCAGAGAGTTGGGCAGACACGCTGCCCTTTCAGCCTGGCACTGCAGAGAGCTGGCAGGGCTATCGTTCCCACACACCACCCACTGCCCGCCTGCTGCCCTCTGCCACGCACAAGCTCTGCCTCAGTGCTGGTACAGACTGATGCTGCCTACAACGGCCTGCACCAAATCACGCAGGCAACAGCTCCCCGAAGCCCTGCTTCATGCTTGCAAGCAAACCAATCAGACAGGTAGCCGCTGCCCAAAGAGCAGTCTTGCCCTACTCCAGTGAGACACTTCAAGGTGTTCTGTCAGCACAAAACTAACCCTTGTATGTTATTTCCTGTTGATCTGGCATCCTGAAGAGGCTCAGACAATTTCAGATGAGCTCCGTGAAACCTGAGAGAGGAAGGGTAGGACCAGCCTGTTCAGTGATAGCTCAGCATGACAGCAACCTAGCTGAGACAGCAAACTACAGCCCGAGCCTTTGTCCCCTGCTGTCCTGGTTTGGGTGCGAACAGAACTAACTCTGTTCAGTGATTTTACTTTTCAGCTCAGTTCTAACTCCCTGCACTGGCTGAAGTCAGCAGCCTGTTTTCACAGGCAGGGTCTGCTGCTGGCAGTGGTAACAGCCCATGGTTAGAGTCACTGCCAAGGGTTGGTGTGCAGACCAAGGCCACTGCTGGATCCTGTGCACCACACTGGGGGGTGCGGAAAGTGAAAGGCTGCACCTGCAGGGAGGAGCGGACAGGACAGGGGACACCAAACTGACCAACAAGGGATTCCAGCCCATGTACATCATATTTGGTATAAAGCTGAGGGATCTGGAAGGGTCTATAGCTTGCTCACTTGCTCACTCACTCATCACCCTCTCTCTGGGGGCTCCCGGGCTCCTCTCCCCTCTTGGACTGCTTTGCCAGCTTTGCTCAGCTTGGCTCAGGTCCTCTTTTGGTTCCTTCCTCGGAGCACCCAAGGAGGACTCCGTCCGTTCTGCCTTCGATCCCAATCGGTGTGTTCCTGAACCCGGTACCAGAATCCAGCTCCTGAACACAGCTCCCGTCTGCTGCGGGGCCCAGGCTGGGACCCCCTGGTGCCTGCTCCACAGCACCAGTGGTGACGGTGATGGAATTACCAGCAGGGGGCCAAGGGGGTTTGCATTTGATAATGGTTTTGTGTATATTCCATTTATCATTATTTTCATCCAGGCTGTTCTAGTTCCCTTTTCTACTGGCTGAGTCTCTCTCCCTCATTCCCTTTCTCTTCCCCTTTGGGGAGGGAAGGGGGTTAAGAAAGAACATCTGTTGTAGGTCTAAGGGGCCACCCTGACCCTAAACCATGACAGACACTCAGCACACTGCAGTGCAGATAGTTTCAAAACTCACTTTACTGATGAGGGAACCAATCCATGGTCACAGTGAAATGACTTACCCAAAATCACGTGCCGCTGGCCCGTCTAACGAAGGATGTACCCCAGCACCCTTCAGCCAGTCATCAGAGGTTTATGTGCCATGCAGTGGGAACCAATAACATTCCCATGGTTTGGACAGAAAACATTCAATTCCCCAGCTCACTGGAGTAAATTAATTGCCCGTATCTGGGAGCCCTTACTCTGTTTTCATACAAGCCTCATGCTACTGAACACAGGGGTTGACCCTCGGCTCCCAGAAGCACCTATTTATCTAAACTCAGGATTAACTCCCTAGCGCTGACCAGTGAATTAATGCAAAGTGTTTGGGTTCCATCTAGTGGTTCCGCACTCACCGGCAGCTGTGTCTCCCAAATGGGCTGCTCTTCTCCCTCCCCTTCCTCCCTCTCGGGACTCAGGAGGAGCAGAGCAGCCGTGATGTCATCACCACCACATACTTGGTCGCTTAATTTCTGGCCAACCTTTGAATCCTTGACTTTCTGAGTCATTGGCACCCCCAGATCCTCTGCCTACCAGCCACTGCTTTAGCTTTGTTGCTGTTTATGGGCCAGGAGGCATCCAGTGAGGAGATGGATGGTGCCCAGTACCATAGCTGTGAGACATACTGGTCCTGCAGCTGGAAAAGATTAGGAACACCCAAGTAACACCGACAGCACGAGATTTGGTGGACCTGATACTAAGCAGAGAACAATCCAGCCCACAAGTAGCCCTATTATTTCTGATGTTTTTTTCTTCATTCAGTTTCTACCCTTTATTACTAGAATTAATTTTTTATTACTAGAATTTGTTGTTTATTTTATTACTTTATTACCCTTTATTACTAGAATTTTTGTGGATTTTTTTTTTTTTTTTTTAAATACAGTCCAAACATTTGGCTTGGTGGAGCTTAGCTTCATTTTCATCAGCTTCTTTCTTCCTTCTCTTAAATTCCTCTATTTTCCCTCTACTGTCAGCTTACTCCACAGACTCTAAATCACAGTTAATCTTCCATCTAGCCCAAAGAGCTGCAAGCAACTCTGGCACATCTTCAGCATCTCACTATCCCACAACAAGGGGGATTGCCAAAGAGAGATTGAGGAGCTCAAGAGACTCACCGTGCTGCTGTCACTGTACTGTTAACTCTTGTGACTGGTAAATATTAGGTAATGCTTGTAAAGATTACTAATAAAGCAAATGAGCGATTGATTAAAATGACTGCAGCAGAGCATGCTGGGCACTGTAACAAGAGCCTTTAGCTGCTGGATGGAAGGTTTGGGCCTGCACAGAACTAGAGTGCTAGGAGGAAACTCTGATCTTGGACAAGGCAGACAAAAGGGAGAAAGGCAGAAAGGCAGAAAGCTACGGGGAGGCCTGAGGCAGTGCAGTATGGGGGGCCAGCCATGGATATGGTGCTGGAGGAGGCAATGAGCAGTGCCTGAAGGATCAGCTATTGTAAAAAATGCAGAATGTGCTGGACCAGAAGGAGCTGATAAGAATAACACATCCTTTCCACACTGTCCTGGGCTCTGCTTTTTGTATGACTGTGGCATACCAGTCGTTAGTAGATGATCTGAGGTCTCAAACTGAAATGTTTCATGGAGGGTGGAAGGTGTTTCCACTCCTCCTTCCCTCCTCATAGAATAATTCAGGATGGAGGATACCCCTGGAGGTCTGCTCATCCAGCCTCCTGTTCACAGCAGAGCCATCTTCAAGGTTAGATGGATTTTGCTCAGGACTTTAGTCAAGCTTTGAATAACTCCTAGGATGGAGATCTAACAGTCTCTCTGGGCACTCATCCTGGCATTTGACCACCCTCACCAGAAAGACTTTTTTCCTCATATCTAATTGGAATACCTCTTGCTCATGTCTGTTGCATCTTGTCCTTTACCAGTACACCTTGAGAGCCTGGATCCTTCTTCTGTGTAACCACCTCCCTCCATGCTTTTTGTAGCGGAATACACAATAAGGTCTCACTTTCATCTGCTCTGCTCTAGTCTGGACAGAGCAGTCTTTTTCAGCCTCTCCTCACACGTCACATGCCAGAGCACCAACCAGCTTGGTGGTCTCCCACTAGTCTTGTGCCACTATGTCATTATCCTTCCTCTACTGGGGAACCCAAAAGTGGGCAAGAACTCCAAACAGGGTCTCACATGTGCCAAGCAGAGGAGAAGGTTCTCCTCCCTGGGTATGTCAGCTACACTCTCACTAACACAGCCCAGGATGCCAACGGGATTCTTTGCCATGGGGTCACATCCCTGGCTGATGGCCAGCTGATTATCACTAGGATCATGTGGAATAATGACTGGAGGTGGCTTAAAAATTAAAATCATATTAAAGGTGCAACATTGTTCACACATTAAGGAAAGGTATCATACTGAAGAAGCTCCCAGGGTGGAGTACAACTGTTATGCAAGGAATCCAGTCCACAGTGGTCCCCTGGACAGCACTGCCTGCAAACAGCATGGGAGGTGTGGGGGGGTGGAGTGCAGACTCCATGGCCAAGCTCTGTGAATCACAGCAGAGATGGGAACTCAGTGGTAGCACAGGACTGATAAGCTGCCTGTTTGCCACCCTGGGCCAACAGTCTGTCATTTTTTGACAAAGTGCTGTCCTTCCTCTGAACTCTGCTCATTATAATGTCATTATAATACCCAAACACACCTCCGTGCCATAGGCTACCCGCCTCCAAAGTGCGACCACCCCTCACTGAGCTCAGACTGTGAACTTTCTTCAGCTATACCTCTAAAAGCAAAGTGAGAGGAACTGACACCAATCATAATAAAGGTATTTATGCCTAGAGTCACTCAAGCTCCACCGAGAAGGTAAAAATTACTATAAAAATGGTTTCAGTGGGAGATGTAGGGGAAGACATCATCATGGACAAGTCAGGGTGAATATTATCAGTGATCATCTCTGACTCCTGGGATCAGTTGATGGGCTGAGCCTCGCTTCCCCCCCTAGGGACACCTTTGGGTAGGATTCCGACATTCCAGGTATTTCCCTGGGAAACTTAGAAATTTTCCGGAGCTGCTCTTTGATGTAACGCATTTGGTACCTGCACGTGCTTTGCAGACAGTGAATTTATCACC
>JAAGNO010020321.1:0-19760 GCA_033439905.1 Ceryle rudis
CTTGATATCCAAGAAGGTTGTAAACATGAATTCCTAAAATGGCCCGGCCACCTCCTCCATCACTGCTCGCGGTTCCTGCTACCGCTTTCCGGGTCGCTCTGGTCGTCGGTGAAGCAGACGTCCACGTCGCTCTCGTTGTCAGTCTTTTGCTCCTGCTCGGGGTGCGCGTAGCCAGAGTCACTCTTGTCCTCGGCCGCCTTGCCGAGGCTCTGCCCCGGGTGCCGGGACTTGACGTGCCGCTCCAGGTCGCGGCGCCGCACCAGCACCTTACCGCAGTACTCGCAGCGGTAGGGCGTGTTGCCCTCAGCGTGCAGGCGGATGTGCTTGTTGAGGTTGCTGGGGTCCCCAAAGGGCCGCAAGCAGACCTTGCACTTTAGCGGCTTGTAGCCGGTGTGAGTCCGCATGTGGATCTTCAGCCCGTACTTGCGGGAGTACAGCTTTCCGCAGTAGAGGCACAGGTGCCCGGTCTTGGGCTTTCCGCCAGCCGCTCCCGCCGCCCCCGCCGGCAGTGCCTCCAGCCTCCCGCGACCCTTCTCGGCCGCCAGCTCGGAGAGCTGCTGCGTGTGCATGGCGATCTCCCGGTCGATGCTGGCCAGTGAGCCCAGTTCGGCGGCGTGCAGCCCCGCCGCCGGCCCCCCAAAGTACGACACTGACTCAGGGTACTTAAGGAGGCCGCCGAGGTGCAGCTTCAGCGGGTAGTAGGGCGCGGCGCCGTAGAGCAGCTCCCCGTTGTAGACGGTGAGCGGCATCACCGGCAGCCCGCACTCCCCTGCGTAGGCCTTCAGCCCCTCGAAGGGCGGCAGCGCGAAGCGCTCCAGCGCTCCGCCGGGCAGCGGTGGGTAGCGGGCGGGCGGCAGCGCGGCGGCGGAGTTGAGGATGATCTCGCGATACGGGCGGAAGCCGGTGCCCCTCGGCGTTCTGGAGATGTGAGTCGCTGCGGACACTTTACCCCCTGGTCCCCATGTCCCCCGTCCCCACCTAGTCACCGCGCCTGGGCCCGCCCTCACCTCTCCCCTTAGCCCGAAAACCGGGCCCCGTATGGGATCGATCGGAGACCTTCGGTTACCGCGTGTCCCTGGCCGGGGCCGGAGCCGCTGGGCATAGCTTGTCCGCAGCGCCGGGTTTAACGTGGAACTGTGCGGATCCGGTGCCGTAAACGCGGTGCGGGCCTGCGCACCCAGAAGTTGCTGCCGCGGGAGCGCGTTGGCTGCTCTGGCCCAGGCCAACGGGCGTACCCTTTGCTTGAAAACCAGCGGTGTGAGAGAACGTGATTATATCCCTCTTCTTGGATTTTTATCGGACCTAAGAGTTGATTGATGCCTCTTCGGGAGGTTTACCTCTCGGTCTCTACCGTGACTTTTATTATCTCCTTTCTTAGACATCTAAACGTCAACAAAACAACAAGAAAAAACCCCACAAACTAGCCAAAAGCTCTTTCTCCTTACTTGCCACTGCTTAGTTTGGTGGCCACTCTTGTACTGTTTCATTCTCAGTCTCTTACAGAGACAATGACATTGTACTTGCTTTTAAAGAATTGTGGGGTTAGGTTTTTGGTTTTTGTTTTGTTTTGTTTTTTCTAGAGCCCAATTCACAACAACATTTTAAGTTTAAAGGAAAACAGAATTTCTAAGCAAAGACCTTTAACTCTGTGTTTAGCCTAGAGATAGTTTTGATAACCTAATTCTAAAGCTTTGGTAACAAGAATTAGCCTTTTAGTAATAGTAATGAGCTCTGGTATACAAAGTGCATTCCTTGAAAAGCAGAAAGTACAGCAGAAAAAACCAAACCTGTAAAGCTTGGGAACTCTGTAATGTTTATTCTGGTAAGTAATGTCAAGTTCCACTTCTCATTTCAGACATGGACTTCCAAAAGATGCCTTGCAGCATCATCCGCTGCCAGAACCATGGGCTGAGGTGTGCCCGGCCGCAGCTGCGGCTGAAAACTACGGTGAGATCTCGAGGTACTTGTCATGGCAATCTTTTGAGACAATGGCAAAGCCACATGACTTTGTGTTGAGTTACCTTTACAGAGTAATACAGTTGGTAGGCTTAGGTTTTAACCTCAAATCTGTATCATTTCAGAACATGTCCTTCCTATTCTGGAAATAATAAAAAGTGTGTAGCTGTGTTCTGTTCCCACTTTGAGCATAGCCTGGGTCATCTAATCTTAAGGCAGAAACAAGCGGGGAAAAGATAGAAATAATTCCCGAGTGGTGTAGAACTGGGACTAGAAATGGTCTGCAGCTTAACTGAGATAATTCTTGGAAAATCTATGTTTTGCTTGACCTCTAGACATTGAGATTATGAGGAATTACAGTTAGAATTACTTCTGTATTATGGCTTCTGCTTAAATGCCTCTTAAGTAAATATTTACCCTATGAAAGCTGTAATTAAGACCTTTTCTGATGTATCCATGCTTTTTTGTACAGAAACAGAGGTTTACTTACCCAACTTTAACGGTGTATTCTTGAGGGTTTTTTACCTTTCTTTTTTTCCTCAATATGTGCATTTCAGGGAGTCTGAAGTCTGGAAGGAGTCAGATTACTCTTCTGTTACTCCAGCTGCTCACGGGAACTCACAGTCTGCTAGTCAGAGTTATGCCAACACATCCACCGAAGACAGTTCAGTCTTCTCTTGGGGCTATGATGTGAGTAGACCATAAACCATCCCAGCCAAGGGTAGCACAGTGAGTAGAAAGACATTGGAAATACCACTGCAAATACATATGAGGATTGGATCTGTCTGTAAATCATGACAGTGGTTATGGAAAGAACATCTTTTTTACCTCTTTACCATCTTTCCCTCAGATCAAAACATATTAGGCTCATATTAATTCAATCAGTATTCTGCATTTCCATCTAACATTTTGGAAATAAAAATAATTTAATGCTTAACTGTATCTATACAACCTAGTAAATGCTGTTATTGTGGAATCCCAAACACAGGTGGATGACTTCCAGACACTTGGAGTGAATTTATAAAACTTCTGTATACTTGTATGTTTTTCAAACTATAGTAAGCCCCTAAACCGGTGTTTTCATTTAGAAATATTTTATTCCCCATCTACCAAAACAAACTGTGCCATTGCTTTCTGTCATGGGAGACAGACCTGGTTAAATTACCTAAGAATCAACCACGTTTTCTAGCTACATGAGAACGTGTAACAAAGATCCTGAACATCCGTCACTTTGTTTCACACCAGTTTGCGCTGCTTTTTGTTTTGGTGTTATCTATGGAGACTGGAAGTAGCAAATTTTCCATTTCATTAAAATGTTACCTTCCTGCTGCAATTCTTTAATGTAAATTATTACATCTTTAACTTAATATAGCGATACAGGTATTTCAAAATGTGTTAATATTTTTTGTTGGGTCATTCTTAGCTTTTTATGTAGCTCCCTACCATCGGTCCTAACAGCAGTCTGCATCCTCTCCAGGCAGAAATTGTTTAAAGTTCATGTCTTTCTATGCAAAAGAAATAGAACTGTTTAAATCAGTCCTGCCAACCTTTAAACAAAGAGTTGTCTTTTTCAATAATAATAAAAAATTAAATTAAAACCCCCTCCAAATGGTATTCATTAGGTATTTACGGATAACTTTCCTGTCTAGGAATTTGATAAAGCTGCCACACAACAAGTTCAGCAAATGTTCAGACAAATTGATGAGCTTTTTTATGAGCAGAAAGAAAGTGTGCATGTTGAGGGGCTGCAGGAAGAATGCCACCAGTGGATGGCCAACTTTCCTCATCTCAGGTATTTTATTAATTGACTAATGCTAGTACCATCACAGAGTTCTAAAAGGGTAGGGGTGGAAACAGCTGCTTTTAAAACAACACTAGTAGCAGGGTGCGTTTGTGCAATTACATGGTAGCTAGAGATAAAAAGATCACTCTGGTGTTCTGCCTGCCTTTGTCATTAATAAGCATTCTGCTGTCTTGCATTGGATTCTCTGACAGAGGATTATTCCTATTTGCAACTGACTTGACCTTAACACAGCAAAATTCTTTTAGAAAAGATATATAGTAGAGCTAAAAGCCTGGTGCTTAAAAAAAAAACAAACCACAATTAAAAATCCTTCTATCTTAGCTCAGCAGTCCTTATGGCTTTCTGGAAACTTAAATTTTAAATCTTTGGTATATGTATTTGAACAGTTTTGTCCGTATTCAAAAGTTTTACAATTAGCAGAGCACAAAAAAACAAGCAAAATTTTCTTTATGTTTTTACCTGACTGAAAGCAGTTTGATGGGGACAATCTTTTTAGCTAGGCCTGTTGTGACAGGACAAGGGGTGGTGGTTTTAAACTAAAAGAGGGGGATTTAGACTAGAAAGAAGGAAGAAAATTTTTACACTGAGGGTGGTGAGACCCTGGCCCAGGTTGCTCAGAGAGGTGGTCGATGCCCCATCCCTGGAACTATTCCAGGTGAGGTTGGCTGGGGCTCTGAGCAACCTGCTCTGGTTGCAGCTGTCCCTGTTCCCTGCAGGGGGGGTGGACTGGATGGCCTTTAAAGGTCCCTTCTAACCCAAACCAGTTTGTGATTCGGTGTACTAGGGAAAATGACTGAAACCATATTTACCTAGCAGCAATCAAACCACACAGCTTCCCAGTAGAATTTTTAGAATTTGCTGCTGTGTTCTCTTATGCACTTCAATAAATCTTATTTTCAATGTGTTCTGATTTATTTATCCTTTGCTTTTGCCATGGCAGGGTTGTGGGGAAGCAGATAGTGATCCCCACTGATGAAGGGTATGGATGGTATTCAAGTTCCCCTTCTGGCAGTTTAGGTTCCTCGGATGTAAGTTCACCACAAGAAAAAGATTCTAATGAGTAAGTACCAGTGGTTAACCCCGACTGTGCCAAATTGGAAAGGTAATTTTGGTGGACTGCAGCAGTAGGCTGCTTAAAATATGAAGCCTACACTCCTTTCTGTTAGGCTGAGTTCTGTACAGAGCATGCTTTCTTTTTTTTTTTTTTCAGAACTAATAGTAGTACATTCAGAATAACAAGACTATATAGCTGTGCTTGTTGCTATTTACCACAGATTTACTATAAGTACCTTTGCTGCCATTGACTTCTTAAAAAGTTTATGTATGTATTGTAGCTGGGCTTATTGTTAATCGTCTGTTAAATTTCTATAGAACTTCAGAAATACAAAGCATTGCATTAGTACTCCTATTATTTAATGTTTTAGATTTTTTTTTATTAGCTTTTGTGTTGTGTTTTTTCTTTTTTCCTAAGTTCCTTAGCAAGAATTAAGAATATTCAAACCGAAAGAGGTTTTTACTGTACTGCATAATTTGTTGGCCTCCCTACTGCTTGGCCTTAACTACCCTGTTGTCTCTCCAGTCACCAAATGCTGCTGTTTGATGTGGAATAACAACTTATTTTCATTTCTGCTTTCTGAAAACTTGTCACCTGTTCAGATTTAGTGTTTTTGGCAAGAAGGTACATCTTTCTGTTACTCCCGTTCACAAAAAGGCCAGCTGTTCCAAGTCTGCAACCTTGTGTTCTCCAGAGAGCGAAGAAGGTGAAGATGGAGTAATTGTCTCTGAAGGCATAATGGAGGAATATTTAGCATTTGACCATAGAGATGTGTAGGTATTGAATAAAGATAGCAACTAGTACCAAGGTTCTGGAATTCCTACTGTTAAGATATAGATATATTTGGGTTTTTATGTTAGATGATAAAGCATGTGATGAATTTATATATTATATGCAATTTTATTATTTTTTTCTAAGGTCATTTTTCTAGAGAACTTTCAAAGGCCTGAGGTTGCTAGGGCACTGGGAATTCTCCCCAGTCCATTTCCTAGAACAATTTATATGTTAAATTATTTTTCTGAATTTCTTGTATTTTTTCCTAGTAGCCATTTTTGTGTCTGGTTTAAATAGTTCACTCCATCATAACTAAGAGCCTGCTATGTATTAGCATATTTAATAAAACTTGTTTAAATGCCCTTTTTTTTTTTTTTTTAACTAAGTCAGGCTCATGGTTGGTTATGCACTGGCAGTGTGCTGCTTTGGTTTTGGGCTAGCATTTTGGGTGGAATTGTACCTTTCCAGATTTTCAGTGGTGATTGAAGAATTAGAGTGGATTTGATGCTTGCCAGAAAAGAATTACCCCTATTTTTATCTTTAAGAAGAATGGATTAGGGATGGCTTAGAAAGAATTCTTTTTGCCCTTACTTTATTCAACCCAACAATATGAACGTATAGCCTGAGGAAGGACTGTGGATGGTACTGTCAGTTGCTAACTACTTAATTTGGTTTAATAAATAAAGCCACTTAGCTGCATGGACCATGAGATTCAGATTGGTAGGTGGCTTGCTTTCACTGGGCCAAAGAGGCACTGCTGCAGCAAACAGTATTGCCCTCTCTATAAAATAATGGTAGAAGTACTACACTGTTTTTTTCTAATGGTTACCTCCTGGGGTTTTTTTAAGCATGGTAGCTTTTTGATTTTAAGTGCTAATTCAGGGAACAGATGTGAAAGCGATAATAAATGTGCTTGCATCAGTATTATCTTCATGATTCTATGAAGTTTCTCTTGGCAGATGAATACTTGTTGTTTTTTGAGCAGTTATCTTCCCGATTTCACACTTCTGAACATGTGTTGTGGAAGAGTGTGCAGCAAAGGCCACTTGCTGCTGTGAATTATGTTTTTTCTCCCCTCTCATGGATGACATCTAATTGTCTAAAACTGAATTAAACCTGTGCCCTGTACACCTCCTGGCTGTTAGAGCAGCACGCTGAGGGTGGCATTAAACAGTCATGACTAGTAACAGTTCTCTCAGAATTCTGTAGTGATGCTCAGTATGGAGCCTAACAATGTGATGAACGAATATCACGGCAACTATTAATAGTTACTTTTAAATGGAACTTGGATCTCCTTGGTAAATTATTGACTATTCATGAAGTACCATTTATAGTCATTCTGTAGAGGGAAACCAAGGTGTGCAATAAAGAGGTGATTGTCTCCATCATTGCTTATTTAGGTCAGTGGTAGATTCTGGAAGGAATAAAAGTTCAAGTGCCCAATGTACAGAAGCTTGCTTCTTTCAGTATTACACTGTTATTTGATAACTGCTGTTTATTAAACTATCAGCCCTCAGATAATAATACTGTGTGATAAATATAAAACAAGTAATGTTGTCAAGCTATTCAGCCAGCTGCCTTGACCTATTTCAGTTTAAGAGAAAATAGAACAGAAATGCAGTCTCATCTGATGTTTTAACCCTATTGAATAAATGCAACAAAATACAGGAGACAGAGAAAATGTGTTTATGGTGCAGGTGTTGCTTACCTTTTTACAGGGAGGAGGAGTTGCATGAGAAGAAAATAGGACTGTCCTCTGGTAGATGGAAATTGGGGTTTCCTCCTATCTCTCCATATTCCTGCATGAAGGATTCTGTGCTCACATTTGTGTTTGATGATGTGTGGAGTGAAGTCCTAGGCTGCATGGAAGAATTAATCTGCAGACACTGGGAAGGATCAGCCTCTGGTAAGGATCACAGTTAGGGATTTCAGTCACTTAGTTTTGCAAGTATTTGCTAACGATCTCTCTGAGAGGGAGGGAAGGGAAGGTTATTTTGCTAACAGTGTGAGATATACCTTCAAAAGATTAAAATATTTAACAGAGATAAAGGACTAGGAGAGTGCTCTTTAAAAATTTTGAATTCATAGAACAGTCCACAATTAGCAAAACCAACAATCCATATTTATGGGAATTCTCTGTTGCTTTGCATAGATGATGAGAAAAATATCATAACGGTAGAAACAATGAGAGCAGATGCTGGAAGTCCTTTGCCGTTTGATCCTCTGCCAGTGTTGTTACCTCGTGTGCCACAAACTAAAATGCCCTCGGTGACATCCAATCTGGTAAGTATTTTTAGCCAGATGGTTTGTATAGGGACAAATCAATAATGACGCTACCTAAGCAAACAGATTTGAGTACATCAGGGGACTGCGAGTAGTTTGAATTTTGTGTGGATGTTGACTGTCCTTTCTGACACTTAAATTCTGTTATTCCTCAGTTGCAAGTTTTAATTCCTACTTTTATCTTTAAAACTTAATATTTTATATATGTATTGAACAATCATCTGGTGACTGTTAATCAATGATGTAGTTCTTTCTGTTTCAGTTATGTTTGTACTAAATTGTGAGATGGACTATTGTGTGTGGGAGATCCTATTCTCACTAGCTTATCTGTAGCTAACTCATCAGGCAATAGGAGCCAAATCTCAGCAGTTGTAAAACAGAGGGTTTTTTTCACAGACACTGAATTTGACTGTATAATCTGCTGTAGATGATCTGCTCCTTGAGTGGTGAGCACCAAAGTGTTATCTGTTTATTCCATTTTAATTCAGCTCTTTACTGTTATTTCTTTCTCCTTTATTTCTACCCCTGCCTCTTCCTCATGTTTCCCTTACTGTGTGTGTAGTGCCCCAAAACCAGATGTGGCCGCAAAAGCAAAAAGAGGAGAAAACCACCTCAAGTATGTATGCTGGGGAGATTAGAGCTCTGGTATTTTCTATTTGCTGTCATTACGGTGGGAGGAATTTGATGTTTTTCCAGATCAGTCTGCATTCCAGGAAAGGAGTTTGCAGTTCTGTTTTTGATGTAAAATCCCAACAGACACTGAAAATCAGTTTTGTAACGCTTCTGATTACAGCCAGTGCTGAAAGATCCTTTCATGCAAATGAGAAGCTCAGTTGAAAAATACTAAGTATGACATAGCATAGTAGGACACATTTTCTAAGCACTATCATTTTTAAGAAAAATGGAATGCTAAGATCCCCATTCCCTAAGATTATTAATATAGCAGTATATATCTGGATGTCACGGAAGGAATTAATTTCCCCCAAATATTTACAAAGACAAAAATTGTAAATATGTGTGTATGTCTCTGACAAACAGTATTTTAATTACTTATTTTTTAAACTTTCAGGTAAATCTCTCTCAAGGGTCAAGTAGTGGCTCTCAGCGTGATCTAAACGGCTTGATGGTGATACACGGAATCCAGTTACAACAAAGGAATCTGTCTGTGATGGAGAAAACACTGTAAGAACTATAGATCATCTGTTGTAATCTGATAACTCTGAAAGCACTCTGACGGTGAGAGGGATTCAACCCAAAACATTGTGAGAGAACTTCCTACAGTGGAGAAAGCAAATCTCAATTATTTTCCAGCTTATTTATTTGTCTCTATGGAACAGTGTCTTTCTAGTACAGGCTATCTGGTTGATTGCTGCTGGTTTACCACTTAGTGAACAGCTGTGACATTACTGTTGGCACTAAGTGACATCCTGAAAAGAGATGAAGCTCAGAATGGGACAGAGAAACTGATTTGCTCAGTTCCTAAAAGTGGACTTGTGATACATCTAGGCTATAGGTGTGAAAACTGGTATTTGCAATATGTTTTGGGTTTTTTTTATCTGTTCTGTGATTAAATTTTACTTCTATACTGGAATCTTCAATCAGAAAGTTCAGGAAAAAAAAATAAAGATACTGGTTTTTTCTTTTCCATCCCCTCTACTTTTCTAATTTGGCTGTAAATTACTTTCTATAATTATGTAAAAAAATGAAAACACATCATCTCTATCCACACATAACATTATTCATGTCATATGCAGATGAGTACTTTGGTAACAGGGTAATTATCATTCATGTTGACCATACCTATTTGGTTTTGTAATTCTTTTGTTAGGGACCTGGATGGCAAACAGCCAGGCTCTAGTTCCATCCTCTCTACCAGAGTGTGGCCAAGTCGTCTTCTAGAGCTCAGCACATCTTCCCTGTCATGTTCCACAAGGAGGCGAAACCCACCACCACGTACCTTGCATCCCATCAACACAAGCCACTCTCGTACTGTGACCCCCAGGTCTGTGGATGATGTCTTCAGAGGAACTCGACTGTACGTTTCAAAACCAGCTTCTCATTGCAAGTTACCATATTTAGACAACCCTGCTTATACAAAAAGCATACAATTGAACAGAAAGAACAGGAATTATTTAAGAAATTAACAGCCCATTAAAGGACCATCTCCCCTGAGAAAGCCGAGTTGCTGAAGTTGATGTTTACTGTGCTGCAAGCTGCAATTCAATGAATCGCATAGGTATTTGGGTAGTTTTGCACACAAACTATATACCTCAGTCTGTCCGGTACAAAGTGAATACCGCCATCTCATTCTTGACATTGACTGTCTTTTTCTGTAGCCTATTTTCAGTATGAACTTAAAAGTCTACAATTTTTGGAGGTCAAACTGCCTTTTGCTACCCTAGCTCAGGCCCCATGGGCTACAAAGGTGTTCTCAGATAGGTTATGACTGACCAAAGGATTCTTAATGAACTCGGCCAACTCTCAGTCACATCTAGAATATCTTACTTTTGTTTGGCATAATGATCTGACCGAGTGTAGTCATTACATGGACTACAGGGTTTGACATGTTGTAAATTCAGTTTCCTTTTAGTTTTTCAGTTTACCTATAAACCTACCCAGCCTGTTTTTTGTCATGTACTGTTTAGAGACTTGTTCCTTGTCCCTTCATAACTGATGTTTCTGCTTCCAGTATTTTGTGCTTCTGTTCCCTTTCCTCACACTTCGATCAATCTAAGTTGTCAACATCTCCCCTTTATTACCATAGCTTTTTAAATATATGTAGAATGCACTGGGCAAGTCTTTTATGAAATGCTGATTATAGTTTGAAGCTTTTCTAATGAATTCTTACACAACATCCTTCTTTTGGTCAACTCCAGAACATGTATAGCGCTAAGGCCTCTTAATCATTTCTAGCACATTTTAAATGTGAAAATGCTGTATCTAGAAAATAGAATACTTACCCTTTTACATTCCTCCTGTGACTAAGGATGAGATGCATTTTAAAGACAACCAGCATTTATAAACACCCATTACCAGGATTTCTGCTGGGGTGCTCATTTTCAGACTCAATTTGACTATATGCTTAACACTAAACAGTTACGAAAAATGGAAGTGCGTGTTAAGAGATCAAAAAGGTTACTGCCAAACTTCACCCACTGCAGAACTCCTCTTTGAAATCTAGGTTCCAATAGTCAGCTCTAACACCAGCATCTTAGAGCAAAATTCTGCAACTGTTGCTCTTATTTTTAACATTGCTTGTCTAGATAATGCGAAACAAACTGAGACTATTGTATGTTTATGCTATACCAAACATATGAAGTGTGGTTTTTTTCTGTTCGTATTGCTTCGTTTCAGTCTGACTGCGCATGAGCAGCTGACCTCGCCCTCCCCACTGCTGCTAAACCGAAATAATCTTCTACCACCCATTACTACCACCAGTGTGGCAGAGCACATGAACACTGCAGAATCCCAGAGGCAAATGGTAACAGGCATAACAGTTCTACTATTGTTTAGTCTAAAACTGTAATCACTGCTGATCTAATTACCAAACCCAGAAATGCCAATTTATTTGTTATCTTCTAAGTGACAGCAACTGAAAGAGATGCGCAAAAAATGTCCCATCAGTTTTGACTAACAGCGTTGCCCAGTGTTTAATGCTTTAATTAATACCAGAATTTTTTCCTTCCCATAACTAGGTATAGAAAGAACGACTTTGAAAATTTAGCTTTAATTCGTAGGCTAATTATTTTAATGCTGTTGCAATAAGAAAAAGTCGTAACTGTGCTATTCTTCAATGCAGAAATCCCGAGGGAACTCAAGTCGAGCTCACAGTGTAACAACACATGAAGATACCCAGAAGCAGCTACAGGAGAGGCTTTTCTTACCTGATCATTTCTCCAGGCCTAACGTGACCAACACATTCTTGGTAAACCATGGCAAATTATACCAGATCGCTCTCAGTCACTGAATAGGGCACTTTGACAGTTACGAGCTAAACATTACTGGAGCACTGAATGTCACAGGTGATCAGTGTCAGGGAGTTCATCAAGTTTGCCACTTGATTAGAAATTCACGGGACAAGTAATTTGTTCATGGATAATGGTCTTGCTGTTCTCCCTGCAGCCAGCTCCTAACTACACCTATAAGCAGCTGGTGGTACTGTGCTTTTTTTTCTTGGAAGAACCCAAGTTTGAGATGCTTGCTAAGTGTTGCTTGAGGTAATTCAATGTAGCATCTTCTGCCAAGGCTTAGCAACAACTGTGGGGTAGCAAAAGATGCTTTAACTTATTGCACAGACATTGGGAAGTAGTTCCTACAGCCATATTCAGAAATGTGAGAGTAGGGTAGTCTTCATTACTATCTTGCATGAGTTTGGTTTATTAATGTCCAGTCTGTTTCAGTATCAGATGCTCTTCATTTGATTTGTTGAAACACTTACTCTACTGCTGTCTTGTTCTATCTAACAAAGTAATTTTACCTAAGCTTTAAAAAGTATAATTTGAACTGCTCAACAGCTTTTAAATAGCTGCTGCTTTGGTTCATGTATAATTTCAACACCCTTGACTTAGCAGCTAAGAGCATACAAACTTTCTAAAGTGTATTTTGAAACAGAATGATTTCCAGAAGTGAATAGCACTTAACCATTCTAAGTGTTATAAAAGTACTTATCAGTGTCTAGAGAACAAGTCTCTGAAGGCTGAGGGACCTGGGTTTGCTCAGCCTGGAGAAAAGGACGCTCAGGGGCAACCTTCTTGCTCTCAACAACTTCCTGAAAGGAGGTTGGAGTCAGGTGGAATTGGTCTCTTCTCCCAAGGAACAAGAGACAGGACAAGAGGAAATGGACTCAAATTGCGCATGGGGAGGTTTAGGTTGGACAGTTGGAACAGTTTCTTCCTGAAAGGGTTGTCCAGGCCTGGCCCAGGCTGCCCAGGGCAGTGGTGGAGTCCCCATCCCCAGAGGGGTTTCAAAGCTGCGGATATGTGGTGCTGAGGGACGTGGTTTAGTGGTGACCTGGCAGTGCTGGGTGAACAGTTGGACTCAGTGATCTTAAAGCTCTCTTCCAATCAAAATGATTCTGTATTTTCTACTCCCAAAGTTGATTTAACCCTTCTTAAACTTCTACATGGACCTCTACAACACCTTACAGATTAGGAAATAACATGTGTTTAAGCAGTTTGTAGCTGTATTATGGTTGTGGGGTTTTTTTCATATAAATAACTCAAACTGTCTTTTCAGCCAGATCCACAGCGCCGGCGTTCTTGCACTGTTATTGATTATAGTAATCAGTCTTTGACGAGGAAAGGATCAACAGGTTCAGGTATGCACATCAGTCATAGAATTTAATGAGCTCAAGCAAGAAGTAGGCTTTTGGGACAGGGATGAATATGCTACATAGGCAATTTGAGGACATTTTTTTAAGTTTTACTTACATGGCCATTATACAAGTTTTATACTTGTATACAGAGTACACTTGGGTATGGGTTTTTATTACCACTTAAGTATTTTAAATAATTTCAGGAAGCTGAATCAGCCCCAATGCCTCTAAATCCAAAGTTAAGACCAGAAGTGCCAATTTAAACAGAAATTAGCAACAGCTATTTTTCTACCCATGGGTTTTTCTTCTGCTCAACTCTGCAGCTGAAATAAATCTCATTATGTCCAAAAGAAACTTACTCGTGCTCTATCTGGAAGGGGCTCTACTAGATCTGCACTAGATCTTAAAATTGCATTAGATAAACTGGTAGTATATTTTAAAGGCAGTAACTGTACCTGTATAATTCACATGCACACTGTGAAGTCAGAGTTGCTGGTACTGTTTAATTTATAACAACTGGGTGAACTTTACGGAATTACTTGGCATAACCTAGAATGAATCTCATCTGAAGTGACCTATTTTTAATTCATTGAAGTATCAAGGCAGCAGGAAGGTATTTTTGTTATGAATACAATGTGTAACTCTTCCCTCCTTCCCTACAAGAGATTCCTTATGCAGTTGTCAGAATTTCCCACATAAAAATACACTAACAAGATAGGATTGAAGCTGCAAAGGTTAAGGTAGCAGACACACGGGTGATTATTAGACAGGAGGTAATAGCTAAATGGCCGACTACCACTATTATAAGTGGTACAAGAGGCAACTGGAATTTAACAAAGGCACTAAACTGAAGTAACTTTGTTTTTAAATAAGAAAGGATTGGTTCCTACTAAAATTAAAATAACTATCTGTTTCCATCCCCCCCCAAACCCTCATCAGTATCTTCAATTACAAGATGAGTTTTACAACTGCTATATTAACAAAAGAAAGAAAAAAATTTTAAATCAGCAGAAGAACTTTGTAGACTTGAATACTTCATGAAAGATCAAGTAATATGGTAGTTCCTGCAGTGAAGCAACTCTGAAAGCAGAAACTTTGCCCCTTTTGGACGGCCAGTAACATGTCTCAGAGTTGCCTAAGTTAGACACAAAGCAGTTGATAGCGATGTAGTAGAACAGAAAGCCAAAACCAAAAGCATTTTAGTTTTAAGCTAATGGAGATGTATTTGGTACTTAGTTTTAATACCTTCCAGAAGTCTTAAAGGTGTACGTGTTCTCTATTAGGTCCTCAACTGCATGGTTCTCTGAAAGCCCACAGTCGGAGTGGATCGGTCACAAAAAGCAAACAGGGATTCTGAAATGCCATGAAGAAGTGTCCATCTGTCCGTCTCCAGGGAGTCATGGGCCACCTCTCCTTCTCAGCTATGTCAACATTGTTTACATGGAGTTTTCAAACACCCTTCCTTAAGAATAGTTATTTTTATGTAAATCCAAGAAGCAGCTGCCAAAGGTTAGAAGGACTATACTTAAACATTCCATTTTCTACCGGTAAAAAAAGTTATATTCCAGTGTGAGGGTGAATATACTCCAGTGGACAGTAAAGCCTAACTCTAGGAAATCTTGCAAATGCACTCAGCAGTTTTCCCATTACTGGCTTGTGACTGGTTCATGTTGTTGCAGGCAGGTACCGCAGAACCTACTGATTTTTCCATTAGCTCCACAAAAGATTAATCAGGTCTCCCACAGTAGTGGTAATTATTTTTTTTTTAAGGCTGTATTTATATGTTTAGAGAAATATTATACTATCAAAAGCAAGCACTGCACAGTACTCCTACAAGTGGTGAATCCTGTAGGAACTGCAACAGACACTAACAGAGTTGAGGAAAAGCAAGGTAGCAAACCAGATGAACAGAACAAGTAGTTCCAGACAGTATTTGAAGAAAGTACACTGTCTTCCTGGTGAGATATTGTATGGTGATCTCACAGAATAAGCCACTCTCCCCTTCTAAAAATACCTGTGATTACACAGGATTGCTGCCCTCAGCCATGCAGTTCCACAACCCACAGATGCAAGTTTTCAGTAGGTGTGTTCTGCACTGCGTGACCAACCTACTGGAGGAATTAGCTGTAGTTGCCCTTGTGGCTCCAGATAAGACAAAAACATGAAATACAAGCTTCTCAAAATAAGTGATTAGTTGAAGGCCTTGCTCCCAAGCAGTAAGCAGCAGACTACAAGTGCAGAGACAAGGTGAGGATAACCACTTACTGCATTTTAGCAAAGTTAAGACACTGCACAAAACCAGCTGTTCTTCTGTAACCCAATTACAGAGTGCTTTTTTCTAAATTTCATTATTAATATTTTCCAAACTACAATTAGTAATGGAAAAAACTTGTCAGTATTCCTTACAAAGTGGCTTTTAATTCCCCACTCTAAATTATGCAGTCTTTCACATTATCGGTACCTACAGAACAGCTAATAACTTTTCAGCAGCATTGATGATCTTCAGTTGATCCAAGCATGCTCTGATTAAGAAGGGAAAGAAAGCAAAGAATTGTGCAAATGTCACTGGGTTAACATTCTAGAGGGGAAGAAACCAACTCTGGGCTCAGTCCAAATCTCTTGATTGATGCTGAAGAGAGGCCTCATTCGCTAAACCCTTTCAAAATAGACTTTCTCTTATCACCTAAGACTCTTGGAACATTGTACAGTGTGTGATTTAGTTATCTCAAGCTAACTGGAGAGAGAAGTATCCCATTTAAATCAGTGCCATTCCTCAGGGACCAGGTTAGTTTTCTGCAGCCCTAGTGCATTAAGAGTCACAAAGATACACAAACTAGAATAGACTTCCAGGAACATGTGGTATTTTATAGCCTAGATGAGTCGGTGTGTTAAAAAAGTGAAAGTGGTCTCACTGTAAGATAATTTTTGGTTTCTGAACAAATGGTTGTTCACCAGGGACTTCTCTCAGACTGTTAGATACATGTTTTGTAAAGTAAAAGTAACATTCAAGTCCTGTGTTATGATGCACTCTCTCAGAACTGGGCTAATTTCTGCGAGCAGCTGCATGAAGGGGACCAGAGTTACCATCTACCTCTAGCTTCCCCCCAGGAAGCTCTAGTAGGCAGTTCCTGAGTGCTGTCACTGAAGCAAAGAGGAAAAACAATCCACAAAATAAAGCTAGCCTTATTCGTTTGAGCTGAAGGAAGCTGGAAACTAGTTACACTTCAAATTCATAACCCTGCACACTATGTCAAGTGATTTAAGAACAGCAGAAGCAAAAGCCTTCAAAGTATTCACACATCTTACGGAAGTAATTCACTCCCAAAACAACTGAAGTGTTGACAAACGCAATGAAGTATCACATCACTACCACCATCCTACAGCAGACCTGTAGCAGCAATACTATGTAAGTAACATGCAATACATTGTCCTTGTCACAGGACATCATGAACCCTAAAAATACACAGAGACAACTCTGTTCTGTGAATTTTTATTATCTCGCCTCAGCGAGTTATTTAAAACAATTTCTGTATAGTCACATCCATGTTGCAGTCTCATACTCTTCCCAAGACACCTGCCACAGGCAATGGGAAACCAAACACGAGGTGGTTTGCTCATCTATCTTAGCATCACCAGTGCTGCCACCAGTTACTACAGCCCTATTTTCACCTGCTGTAGAAATATGTATTTACTTGGTCTAAATCAGTCAGAAGAGTCACCATGATCAGTTTGGTTTAAAAGAGCTACTTAGAAAATAGAAGGCCAGGGAAGAAACATAGGACAGAATTCTGAAAAAACCTTTTATTAAATCTGTGTTTTTCCAAAATACCTTTATAAACCCCTTGAAATACCTGAAAAGTGCCTAGTGAGCTGAAGTGCAAACACCTTTAAAAATGGCAGAAGGTTTGTTAGAGAAGAAATGCTTGAGTAGCAAAACGATAAGGTTTCAAACTCAGAAACCATAGGAATCGGCATTGAAGGCTCTTGAAGGTGTGGGATTGCAGTGTTACCAGCTGTACCAATACCATTTGGTGTTGGGAAGGAAGGTGCTTTGTAATAAACTCATGGCCACCCCAGACACCACTCTGCTTCCTTACTGCAACAAAACTTTTGCCCAAGAATATGTTGGATTTGAACTGAAGAGTAGGAGTACTTGAAGGATTTTAACCAGCAGCACCAGAACACTTTTTCTTGTTCACAGTGCTTTCTGTATCATACCTCACAGTCACAGAAAGCTGATGCACACACACCAAAACATGTTCCCATACAAACTGGCACCTGATATTTCAGTTTTTATTTCCCCAGTTCCTTATTTCTTCCCTTTTTTGGCTGCTGTCTTCTTTCCTCCATTTTTAGCCTTCTTCCCATATTTTGCTTCCATTTGGGCCAAAAAGTCATCCATCTGCTTTTGTCGATCTTTATTTCTGCTCTGGAGGAGGGAGAAGAAACCAAACCATTCAAACAATGATTTTTACTACTTCCCAATACAGTTTATTCTACTGAAGTTAGACAGCTATATAAAATCTGGGAACATACCATACAGGGAATAAAAGCTATAGAAAGTATAATACCAAGTAAAAGCCTACTCGGTATACTTTAGGTTCTATACCTAATTTCTGGAAGTACTCAGAGAGAAGAAAAGAGTGGCTATACAAATTCACAACATAAGGCTAGGAAAAGCAAAACAATTTCTTGTTTACACCCAAAACTCTATTTTAATTTGAGGAACAATTAAGCATTAATAGTCTAGCAAGCCCACGGGATGATAAGAAAGAAGAAACAATGCTCTGAAAAACAATATAAACAGTGTATTTCTTTCCTTGATCCCCAAGATACAAAAGCAATAGTTAAGACCTATCAACTCTTCTACAACCTCATAGAATCCCTCAGAAAGAAAGAATCATTAACACTCCCCAACTACCTAAAAGTAGAAGTGAAATATTTTGGTTGTGTACACAGTAAGGATATTAGAATAACTTTGTTAATTTTTAAAAAGACACAGGTAATAAAATCCATGCCATACTCTGACTATTAAAAGTACAGAGATAGTTAACATTAAGGTCTGTTTCCCCTCAAGAACTCAGAATGAGTTGCAAAGACCCAAAATACAAGGGTGTTCAGGGAAAACACAATTATAAGCCAGGAAGGTAATTGTCTTCAACAGATACAAAAAGCCTTACTTGAATCAGTGCTTTCAAATCATCTTCTCCACCAAGGCCCAGCTCCTCTTTAGTCTTTTCAGCTTCTCTAGCTTCTCTTTCAGCCTAAAACAGCAAACTTGTTTTTGCATGTTATTTGATAAAGTCTTGCAGTAGTTATCAACACCTTTTTTTTTTTTTTTTTAGCTATATACAAATAGCTGTAAAGAAACACAAAATTGTTTCCAGGTTTGGCCACATGTAAGAAACTAGTCCAAGAAAGCCCCTTCTGGTTCCACAACTTAGTTGAGCAGGACACTTTTTTGCTGTTTCACAAGATGAATGCGATGTCTAACCCCCATCCGTACTCCCACCACCACATTTTTTGTCTTAAGTAGCTACTACATTTTCTTTACCTTAGATAAAGGTTACTGTCATGTGCATATAACATATTCTATACAGTGTCCAAAAAAACCCAGGTTGGGGAAGAAGTCTGTTTAGTCCAGAATGTTGCTAAAAGGCACATGTAATATTTTTCCCCCATATACCCTTCTTAACTCCAGCAACTTGTAGCTTTGTAAATAAAAGTAGGGATGTACTAAACTGCAATAAGACACTGTGTGTAATAATGAAATAAAATAACAGACAACAGTCTATTATAACTTAAAAACCTTTTCCAGCAATTTTGGGGGGTGGGGGGGGGTGAGGGTGGACAACACAGGTGACCAAATGTGAAAGTTAAAAGATGCTGGGCAAGATCTGTAACCCAGCAATCCCGTGGCAAACATTTATTGCTAGAGCATTTATTTCTACTACAGGAGTTGAAAAGCCTATCATAAACAATGGCTTCATCCCTGATTGATATAACCTACCCGTCTCTTTCTTGCAATACTTTTCTTCTTGGACTCTTCTACAAAAGCTTTGTATGACGGGACTTCACCAGACTCAATGGCTGCTTCTATGATTTTCCGTATTCTCGGTTCATCTGAATAGTCCACGCACAACACGGACTCCATTATTCTGTCCATGTCACCCTCAAAATCCAGATATGCAGTTTTAATATCTGCTAACTCTTCTTCTGAATTCTTGTAGCCCTTTTCAAAGTCTTTGATATCTTTGAATGTGATCTGAACAAAAGAGGGGACACTCCGTAAATTACAGGATTTATTCCCTAAAAGGATTTAAGAAACAGCATTAAAAAAAAAAAAAAACAAAAACAAAAACACCCCAAAACAACCAACAACGAAAAAAGCCGTGTTTTTTTACACGAAGCTCTTAAGGGAGACACGGCTACAGCTCTGACGAGCCAGGTTTCCCATCGCCGGAGGGTTTCCAGGCTCTCTGAGGCGAGCCCTGCAGAGCCCCCGAGTCCGGCGCTCACCTTGAAGAGCCGCCGCCAGTACTCCTGCCAGTCCGTCTCACCCCTCAACGCCTCGC
>JAAGNO010020322.1:0-30706 GCA_033439905.1 Ceryle rudis
GGGCGGGGTTATGCCTGTGTTCGTGGGGGGGTGGGTGTCAGTTCTTGAACTGCTGCAGTTGTGTGAGGCGTTCTATGGAAACCACAGGGGACATGGACATGGCCTGCTTCTCTCCAGAGTGAAAGATGGAATCACTGGACTCCACAAGCCTCAGCATATGCTGATGGACACTTGAGGCTTTTTTTTTTTCACTCATAACTCAGATTCCTCAAGGGCTTTAGTCAGGTACCCTCAGCTGCCAGTCTGTGAATCAAAGCTAGTATTACTCATTATCTATATATAAGTGGGCATATGAAGTAGTTCCTTGCTATATGACTGATACAGAATTTAATGGCAGTATCCATGTAATTGTCTACATTTCAGCTTCACTCAGATTAGAAAAATCTGAAACTGGAAGATGTAACATTTAAAAGTGGAGTCTGTAGCTGAATAGAGCAAACAGAAAATGCAAGCCAGAGGAAAAATATCTGATGCAGAGTGATCTTTCATAGAATAAAACTGCTTCTCACACCACGAGTCTCTGAAATCACTTTGAAGCTGCAAGTGAAAGGCAGCTGAGCGAGCTAGCAAACAGGGTCAGCGCCAAGTGCATCTGAATCCTGTCGATGGGAAACAGTGGCAGATCCAATACTGCAGGGGTGCTGAGCACAATGAGAACTTACGGGGACCAGAATGAGAGTTTGGAGGAAGGGGGTGCAAGAAGGGGGATTCTTGTCCTTGCTTTGATTTGTGTAGTGAAGGAGATGGCAGAGTTTCCACCCTCCCTCCCGAGACTACTGCCACCTTTTCTGTGTTCCTGTTTATACCCTGCCATTAAATGTCAGTCAAGGTTGTGATCTCCATTGTGCTAAAGGCTAGCAAACTGCATAATACACATGAAAAGGCCCCCCCACACCCCCCCGAGTGATTCAGGAAAATCCCAAACACCTTGCTTATCCCTAGCTCTGAATTGGGAAGGCAAGCCGCGCTGGCATGGGATTTGTATTGCTGAATCAAACTGCTGCTGCCCAGGGCATGTGTCTTGGAGAGTGACACCTGATTAACAGTGCTCATTCTCACAAAAACCTCCTCACTATTTTAATCTGAGATATTCAACTTGTGCCCAGTTTACCCAAGAACCTGCAGATTACACCTAATTTGTGCAGAATGGAGCAGACAGTGTCTGTCCTCATCTGTAAAATGGATGTGCTGCCCACGGAAACTACAGATCCCAGGGTGCAATCCCCTGTCTTCACCTGAGAAGCTTGGCACAAACTGAAGGGGAAGGCAGGTGCTGGCTGCTGTGCACAACTCCACTGACACCTGGGTGTGCTGGCAGGAGACCCTCCGCTGAGGGTTTTATAGGCAAACCTCATGTCTGATTCCATATTGGGCGTCTGGGGAGATTAGAGAGGCACAGGGATCCATAAATTGACTTTTTTGGCGGTTTAGTAAGGCTTTTAATGGATTGCAGACACCTGCAGGTTCTTCCAAAGCAAGTAGAAAGCCCTGAAACTACAGAAAGAAAAGTGTAGTGAACAAAGACAGATGAAATGGATCCCTTTTTCTGTTCTGTTGCACCCGAAATCGTAGTGACTGGTATGGACAAGAATAAATACATTTTGGAGAAGAGGGGAAGTAAATGTGTATGTGAAATAACCAGTGACAGAGTTAAAATTTGCTGCAGAGGAAAAGCATGCTATTGAGCAGAGGCCCAGGCTGGGGAGCCTCTGCACTGGTGGAGGCAAAACCAGCAGTTCTTGAGAGCTCCAGAAACATTCAGCACAAGCGCCAGGATCTGGAACCAAGTTTTTTTCAAATGGCAAATGTTAACACGCATGGTAATTGTCCACAAACTACTCAGAGGTTGTTATTTTATGGCTTGAATAGTGTTGCGTGGCAGCTGAGAAGCAAATACGTAGTATCTGTGTGTGTATGTGTGTGTATAAATTCAAACTCAGCATAGACCATTTGGGATCATTTTCCATTCTGTGCTGTTGTGGGAGGAGCTGGCAGAACTGCAACTACATTCAAGGCTAATCTGGCAGTGCACATACCAGATGTTAAAGGAGGGCTTTGCTTGGGCAGTATGAATAGTTAGAGCCTCATACAGCTTTCACAGATTCTGTGGGGAAGGCATCAAGGTTAACATTCAAAGACTACTTTGTGTAAGATCAGAAGAAACTCCCCTAATTGTTTCTGCAGAGACCGGGGTCACAGTAGTCTGGTCTCCCCGCTAAGTTGTGTACATGCAAATGCACTTCAGGGGTGACATTTCAGCTCTCATTTAGGGAGGAAAAACATTCAGCTTTTAAGAGATTGTCCACAGTTTTGCATGCATAATGCATTATATTTGATTTTTTTTTTCTTTTTTCTGTCTTGTTACTGACCTTAGGAAAGGCTTCTTTGTAAAACAAAGGTCAAAAAGCCAGCCATTTGGAATTATGTTCTTACAGGGTTTTGTGTCTTTGAACATGATACTTAGTCCTTCTGTGTATTATGGTAATTCATATGTAAAACAATCTCAAAAATACAAAGTATTCCCATTTTTCAATGGAGATACTTCCTGTGATACAACAATGTAGGCTGTGCATAAGAACTTTATACTGACTACTTTTATGCTTTGAATTGTATGCTGGTTGATACTTGTGATCAGATAGTTAAAACCAAAAGAGAGGTTCAATATCTACTCTTGTATTTCTTGATTTCAGTTATGGCTATTAGAGTCAGACTTGCTTAATATCAACAATTGATTTCATCCTTTTCTTGCTACATTCAATTTTCCATGCACAAGAGAACCACAGTATTTCTAGACAGCGACTGACTTTGACTACACAATATATAGGAAAATATATTGAGTAAGGAAATGGAAAATACTTTCTGTGATCCTTTAAATATGGTGAGTTTATAATAACAAAAATAAAATATTTTCTAAAGGGAGAAGGAATTGATCACAGAAGTTTTCTACGAGTTAATTTGAAAAGAAAGAGATCTTTTTTAAAAGATGCAAGGGGAAAATTAAATGTAGTTTACTCATTTTGAAAATGCTCATCTGCTTTGCTTCAGTACTGTTTTCAGATTTCTCTTTGTAGGGAATTTCTTTAAATATTTAAATCTGTAAATAGGAGTTGTTCAGTTTAGAAGTATATGTTTTACATCAGAAATGTGCTGTGTTGTTGCAGTAGTGATCTCCTTTTCATTGCTATGTTGATTTGTCATAAGCGTTTATGATAGATAGTAGAAACACATTTCAGCCTAAAGACCTATGTCATAAAATACAGTGTCGTGCTGAAGTAGATGCAGTATGTACACGCATGTAAGCTGATATCTGTATGTAAAGGTGCATATGCCTTCTGTACTTTTTTTCCCCTCCAGATCAAGTTTTTCCTCCCTCGTGCAACATAGAAAAGAATTTTCTCTCTTTAAATTACCTTGCGGGATACCTACAACCAAAAACAGCAGAGGGGTGCCTTATGTCTAACTTAGTCCAAGAAAGAGAAGTTCATATCATTGAGCTAATCACTCCAAATTCCAATCCATACAGGTAAAGTATTATCTAGACTAAATCTCTTTGAAAGCACAGCTGAAGTTTTCACCTGTCTATTGAAAATCAACTGAAAGTAGCCATTTCATCCTTACAGGAAGAGCTTGGACCTTGGTACTTTGCCTTAAGTATGTAAAGACTTTGATTTCTGCTTCATGATCCCAGGATTTTTCTAGACAAGACTGCAAAGCACAGTTTTTTAGACAGTATCCTGCCCCCCTTATTGCATAATCACTCAAATTTTTCCAAGAGGAAGGTGAATAAGGGAATATGAATAAGGACAGCATCTGACAGATGGGGTTTAAGATAGGACCACTGTATGAGGAAGTGAGAGAGGGGTTAAAAGTAATCTTGAACTGTCACAGGTAGCAGTGAGTGACAGCGAGGCCTAGGGCTGTAGCTCCCAAACAGTGGTCCAGAGGTCGCAAGTGATCCGCGGTCTGTGGTAAATGTTCCACAGCTGGTCTGCGGGGTCATAACAATATTTTCTGTCAGGTTTCCAGTTGAGTTTAAGGGAGAGTTTGATAATTGCAAGACACGTTAATGGTTGACAACGGTCCACTGACCAAAAAAGTTTATAACTAGTGGTTAGGGAAAATGGGGTTTGCTTGAGATAGTCATACCTGGAAGAGTTCTTCCTAAGTGTTGAGTATGGTTGCTAGAATAGAGTTCTTCCTAAGTGTTGAGTATGGTTGCTAGAATAGAGTTCTTCCTAAGTGTTGAGGATGGTTGCTAGAACAGAAATTTGCTGTGAAACTTCGATGATTTTCAAGAAGAAAAATACAGTATAGTCAGAGATAAGGTAGAACTAAAATCCTGTTGGTTTACTGCAGACACTGGATATCCAGTGTTGTCCAGCTGTGCTCCTCATGCAGTTACTTTTGAAGTGTATCGCATCCCAAATGAGGAAATTACACAGGGACATAAAGGTGGGAGGAGGAGTCTTTCTTTGCAAGAAGGGTAATTATCTCGTTGCAAGATTATGACCCTAGAGCCTGAGAATATTCTTGCTTAGCCACCTGGGGAGAGTAAATGCGCTGAGCTGTAGTGGTAGTGGAGTAGGTAAGCCCAAACAAGTGATCTGCCTCTGTGGCATGAGCTGCAGCCCCCCAACCTGAACAGGGCTGTTCTTTAGCATCAACATCATTGCAGTGTTATGCAATGACAGCCCTGTCTCCAGGCCCTCTGAGCTTTTGAGTTTGGCTGATAGTATGACAGGAATCTGTTTTTCAGATGATAAGACCGGAAAATGTTTACAAGTTTTGTTATTAAAAGTAAAAAAAGTAGTAAGCTAAATTCCTTTTGCTTTGTTCTCAGTTTTATGTATTATCCACAACTATCTTTACAAAGTTTATATCCCCAGAGAAACATACAGAAGCTGCTGGGCATGTGTGAGTCTGCAGGAGATGAAACGAAGGTCCCAAGATACGCTAAAGTTTAGTGCAGAATGTTAGTTGAAACCTGTTGCTTGAGGATGAGCACGTTCTTGTGACATATGGCCCCATAAGATGATCTGGAAGTAAAGTTTTTCTGTTGAGTTGGTATTTTGCACAACAAGATGTTATTGATGGGTATGAACCTATTTGATCTACATATTTTACTGAGGTCTTGAAAATCTGGATAGTGTTCATCTATTTTCCAGCAAGCAGTAGGCTGGACATCTGTTTTCTTTTGTTTTTAAAGTAAGTATATATCCAGAAGTATTGGAAATTGAATACGCAGCTTAATTCCTCAACACACGCAAGATCCTTAGCAAAGTAATTTCCACAGTTTAACTGTTTAGGCAGAGAAACTCCCCAGTATAGTATTTGTGTATTTTTATTTTTTGTTATTAAGCTGCTTAATTTATCTTTTTGCTTTTTGCTAAGGAATTTTATTTTTAGCTTTAATAAACTGATAGCCAGAGGAAACTGAAATGGCTTTATATAGGCACTGTCACAGAGAAATAAGAAAATAATATTTACTTTCTAAAGCCAACTGCTAGTTGTATAACTAACCTGCTCTAAATAAGAGCTGAAATGAGTAGCACACTTCTTGTAAACAAGAGACAAAAATATTATTGTCTAAAAAGTATTTGTTTCAATTGTTATGCAAAATCATTTAAGCGTATATGGAATAACAATCTGTTTTGCACATGTTGCGTTGCCTGGGATAATCTCCAGCATTTTAATCAGCTGGCCAGACAGTGGAAACATGATGGATTGGAAGAAGGTTGATAGCTGAAAATTTCTGGCATTCTGGTCTAACTTTCTCTCTCTTTTCCACATACAGTTCTTTCCAGGTGGATATAATTGTTGACATTAAACCATCTCAACCAGGCACCAAACTTGTCAGAGACATTGTACTTATCCTCAAGTGTAAAAAGTCTGTCAATTGGGTTATCAAGTCGCATGATGTCCAGGGAAAGCTGGAAGTCATCGTAAGTCAAGGCACTTTTATTTTCTGAGAGATACCATAGTGCAAGAGTATAGAATCCATTTAAATGTGATATAGACCATATTGATTTCTGAATGTCTTCTCTCTTAGCTGCTTTTTTTTAATTATTACTGCATTTCAAGGAGTAAATACAGAAAACATGTATTTTTTTTGTCTTTTAATATATGGGCTATTAAACTGGCCAAAAAAATCCCAGAATCCAGGTTATTAGTGCAAGGATTTAGAGTCTATGTCTTTTCTAGTTCTGTTGAAGAACCTTAAGCACCAAGTTGGATGTTCATCTCCCTTTTTGCTGTTACTTTGGCGAGTGGATCTACAGGTCCATTCAGAAGTTGGAAAGATACCTGTGAGTGCAGAACGGATAATCCTGGACACAGAGCACATACCCATGTCTCTTTACAAGTGGAAACTTTTTTTACTCCTTCCACTTGTGATCGTACTAGTCTCTAGCCCTCTTCCCTGCCAATACTTCTGTCCTCAGCACGTGTTTGGTCAAATTGCCCTCACCTCTCCTCAGACTGCAATTAATGAGTTTTAAAAAAATTAAACCCACAATCTCTAAAGCTAAACTTTTGAAACCATACTTACTCATAATTGGAGGTTCTGATTCAGAATGATTTTTAGTACAGGCATTGCGGCTCAATGCTTTTTCTACTAAGAAAATGTGTTTCCCTTGCACTGAAATAAGTAAATAAAATTGGGCGATTCTGATAGCATCCAAAGGCTACTTGATCTGAGAGGACAGATTGTTAGGCAGGACTTGACATGAGATTTTCAGTGCAAGGGGAATAAAAGGAAATCAGTTACGGTGTTGCTCAGAAAACTGAATGGAAAAATTATCTAAAATGGATGATAAAATTCCTTCTTGATCCCTGACACATCTTGATCTTACAGACAGGAAAGGAAGTTCTGATCATTCTGTAGTGTCCTAAATATTCATCCCTTAAAGAGAAAGATCAAGGTTAGTTATCCAGGATTACCACACTGGTAAGCAGAAGGGCAAAACACAGTGCTTGACTTAATATATTCATTCTGGGTTATTACATACAACTCACCACTGTATATTTAGGCCTATATGGGTCTACTATGACAGGATAGAGAATTGTGCATTAGTTCCCTTCATGCTTGGAGATAGCCGAAGGACCGTATTTCATACCCATGAAACTACCTCTTTATGGCCGATGAATTTTCAGGGAGAGGAATTCTAGAGAATTTTAAAAGGTCTGAAGTGCTGCACCTGAGTGCAGAACAGCAAGGCTGCTATTCTTTTTAATGTTCTTCATTAATTATTAAAAGTGTAAGTAAAAAGTATGAGTGAAAAATGGCAGAAAGTAACATTTTATTTAGCCTAGCAAAAAGAGAAACTAATACTATATATGGAAACATCAGTATATAAAAGACTTTGTATATTTAACTTAGGGTTTGAGAATAACTGTTTGCTATACTGCTTCATCTATATAGATGCTTCATTTTTGGAATGTGTGTTCTCCTTCATTTAGAGGAGGGCTGTGGGAGGGAACTAAACAGCCCCATGTCATTAAGAAGCCTATATATCTAGCATTTAGAATCTGTAGCTCTCTCAAGCTGAAGGCCTTTCCAAGCCCAAATTTAGACAATGCATAAAAACATTTCTAAACAATTAGGTAATGTTTCACAATGTTCTTTTTATTAGTTGAAACCGTTCCATGCACTTCAATTTTCCTAACTTCTTGCCCTCAGTACGAATCAGAATTGTCTTGAGGGGATTGGCAAGCTGAGAGGGAAAGGTTAGTGCTAAGTTGCCTCCGACCCAGGACTGTGAGTTATTAAGGTTCAAGTTCATAAACAAAAAATGAAAAGGACTTTTTAGTCATCTAGCTCATCCCCCAGCTTGCTGTGTTTCTTGAAACTCTGAAAGAGGATGGACACAGAACCGGATAAATGAACAGGAATGGTTTAAGTAAAGTAATTGCACATAATATACTTGCAATGCTTTCCCCCCAGGCTGTGTGTAACTCCTGTTTGCAGCCTGTCCTTACATCAACCCCCGTGCAATGCATGTGTGATTCTGTGCTTTGCGGACTATCTGCCGTTCGTGGTGCTTCCTTTGCATTCAGTGCCCTGTTACAAAGCTGTGGGTTGCACAGTGGACAAAGAAATGAAATTGGAGAAAGAAAATAAGTGTGTAGAGGGGTGAAGAGTAAGAGAGGTGAAATGCTCAGATCAAACCTGTGAGGGTTTCAAAAGCTTGGAGGGACTGTTCTGTACATGAGAACAACTTCCAGTTTCTGAAATGATCTCTCGCTATTCTGAGCAGGTCAGTAGGTGACTCTGCCTGGTTTCATACGCTGCATGTGAAGGTGTTGGCAGGGCAAGCAAGTAGAGGAAGGTATGTCTATTCTTGCAAGCCCTTGTGCTCAGATTTGTTTCATTGATGCAATGCAGGACTGAACATTTACAGGTTAATTGTGGAGTGGAAAGGTATGAACAAACCCTTGAAATGGTCAGGTGTTGTCTAGGACAGTAAAATTCTGAGAATATTTGTTCAGTTGTCTCCTCGTGACAAAAAAAAACAAAAGGAAAACAGAGAGGGAGATCTAGCAAAGTTGGGGTAGCATTATAATTGCAACCAGTCAAAGCTGTGTGACAATATGAAAATGTATGTTAAAACATATCTAGATTTGCATCTGATGAAGAATAAAAGATTATTTGATCGAAAACAGCAGTAGGGCACTAAAATTAGGACACCTAATGCTTCCTTTTTATTTCTTATCTTCAGTGGCCTTTCCTGGTCACTGATAACTGTTCTGGTAACAGTATCCTCAAATGAGACACTCTGCACCTAAAATTCCCATTAACTTTAGTTATGAAGCTTTTAAGTCTTAAAGGATGCAGAAGTGGCTCATTAGGAAGAAATGGAGGGAAGGAGCTACAGGTAAACTATGCCATTCCATCAGGGCTCTCTACGAGCTTTATTCACTTTGTTCAAAAACTCCGTTTCCGAGATCAGGTAGAGAAGTGGAACAGAACTCTGTGATGCTGGGTAGCAGGTGCATACAACCACCGTCTGAAAGCAATCTGGGCAAAAGAGAACAATGCAGTCAAGCTTTTGATGTTCTAGAATGAAAAATAATTGAGATTTTTTCACATTGAGGGAAACCAGTGGGGACTGAAACAAAAACCCAACAAGTATACAGTTAAAAAGCTAACTGTGTGACCCATCTGTATTCCATGGTCAACTTTGACAAGCCGTTATTTGTAATTATTTAATAATAGAACTAAGAGGCTAAGTCTGTAAATACATCTTTCTGACTACCCTGACTCTTGTCCTCCAAGCAGAGGCTGGGGAAAGGAGGCTCTTTTCTCTGTGTGTGCAGCAGTTCTGTGCTTAAGGTGGCAGATTTTGGTTTATTTCCTAGGTGTTCTCAGTTTGCTGTTATTTAATAGAGTAAAATAGAGTAAAAAACCCAATTCGCCAGTGTCACTATTCCATTTTAAGTATCCTTAAATTGTAAGTGATGAACCAAGTTTTTCTTTGTTTGCAGACTTCAAATAGTATTGGTTTTGGAAAGGAAACAGAACGATCTATGACTATGAGTAAATCAGTAATACCTGATATTCCCTCATCTCATGAGAGTTTGATCAAGTGGGCTTACGAGCATAACTATAGCCCAGTTACTTCCTACACGAAAGCCCCTGTTGCTAACAGATTTCATCTGCAACTTGAAGATACAGGTAAGCTTGAAGATGGATCTTTAGCATATAGAAAAAATATATTTCCAGGAATATGATAATTTGAAAGGTGCTTTCTCAGCTTTCAGGTTGCTCTACTTTCACTGCTCATCATCAAGAATGGTGGTAAGATCTATGAATATTGGCTTTAAAAAAAAGCAAAGACCAGATTAGAAAAGTCCAGGTAAATTGTATTATATCCTGAAATGTTAGTGGAATTAAACGGTTCTATTTTATCCAACTCACAAGCCATTACAGCTGATTATGGTCAGTGTTCACTGGAGTTGACTTCAGCAACTGGATATCTTGTTAGTTAATAAATTAAGCTTTGTTAATAAATCCAGCTTTGATTTTTGTTTTGTTTTAGTATTTTCAGAAGTATGTGCATAGTGTTTCCTTGAGACAATTAAATAAACCTTTAAATTGTTTATAGACAAAACTGGTTTACCAAAAATGTCTGGGCAAACAGAATAAACACAACGATTAAAAAAGTAATTACTTGGCTGAAGTCATTGCTGATGTCAGGATATCCAGGTCCATTGAAACTAAAGGAGTTGCATCTGCTTTTTCACCAATTATGAATTTTGACCACTAAAAATGTTGTTTAGCTGTTTTGATAAAGCTTAAGTTTCCATTCATTTTATCAGTTGCACTTTCATGGGTTACAGATCATTATGTGCTCAGGCCAGATGTTGAGATTTCTGTCCTGAGCAGCCACATGTGTAGACCAAGAGCTACTTAGTGTTCTCATTTACCCAATATAAAGTTAACTCTCATTTAACTTCACTCTGGTTATACAAGTAGTTCCCCAACAGTGGAGCAACTGAATTTGTGATGGGGCAGGTAATGGAAGAATTTAACTTAATGATTTGCACTTAGGTTATTTCAGCAGCACTAAAATAGTGTATTTGCTCAATGGGATGTTTCTTTTACCTCTGTGGTTACCTTCTGCATATAATAGGCCCACTCCTCAAAGTTTATTCAGCTCTTAGTGAGGCACTTTTCTAGCAGGAACTAAATACAACAAGATTAGATGCCTCAATAACATCTAAACCCTTAGTGGAGGAATTGTGGCCAGTTAACTGCAAAGTACAAAGATGCTGCTTTGCATGTCCTTCGGGAGCTTCCTTTCTGGATATTTATTTAAATTTTTTCTCTGGTATGAAAATTATTAGTTCTAGATATTTTTAGGAACACTTATCTAATAACCTAATGTTTTGTTTTGTTTTGTTGTTTTGTTTTAGAAGAGATGAATGATGAAGAAGATCATTCCCTTCCTCCGGAGCTGACAGAATTGCTGGGTGCTAACCCGCTGCCTGCCCCAAAGAATCCTGCATTAAGTGATGGCCTGACTTTTCCTTTTCACATTAACCGAGGAAGACATGACACAGTGGGAGAGGGAATCTTCCCATCCAGGGAGTCAGTGGATACATTAATAAATCATGACTTTGAGCATTCCCTCTCAAAACATAAAGAACCTGAAGAGGTTCAGGGCAGTGCTGATGTGGCCCTGTCAATAAAGTGTGATGACAAAGTCATGACAGTAGCTGTAGAAAAAGACTCTCTACAGGTTGGTGTGATCTCTTATTCTCAAACTGGGTCAGGCTTTTTTGATCTACAACCATCACCATGTAACTCCCCAAAAAATAGTTAAGAAAACTATACTTGTAGATATTCTTTGCCATAACTCAGGGTCATGTTTCCTCTTCCCAACAGCCCCATACTTTGGAAAGAGATTTTAGATTGAAGCGTTTCAGGGTTGGTTCTGTCAAAAAATTACTGTGCTCAACCATCAGTCTGCACTTTTATTCTCCAAAGTACAAAGAAGCTTCTTTTGATAACTGTGTGAGACCAGAATAGATCTGTCTTTACCATCTACCAGCTGACAGGTTGCTTGTGTCCATTTGCATTGTGGAAAAGAGCCTGATACAGACAGCATTTTTAGCTCATTTCAGACCAAACAGAGTCAGCATTATTAATCAGTGGATTAATAATGAACCTGTTGTTTTCTTTGTTCCATGTTACATTTATCCCCTGTCTGTCATGTATAAGAGCATTTTGAGAGTGACCTTCCCTGGATATCAGTACAATGAACTTCACTTCCTCCTACCAGCAGCCATAAACAGTATTCTGAGCTGTGCTTTAAGCAAGAGCAACACAATTGTGTTTCAGACACTGACAAAGCGCCTTTGTTCCAGGCTAGTGGCTATACAAGGACAGAGCTCTCGTTGCTGGATCACTCTTGCAAAGCCAGGATGAACGGTACCCACTTCATTTTGGAGTCTTCGCTGAACAAATGTGGGACTCGAACGGCATATATCTTGAACAAGATTGTTTATTTTAACTCTGTGAGTATTTTACAAAGAGGAGCTGCCTTCTGCACTGCACGTCACAGTGGTACAAGGAAGCCGTTGTAGTTGGCTTTAGTCTTAGCAGAAAAGAGGCATCCTGGTCTTTTCCTGTCTAGCTCAAACTCAGTTGCAGCTACAGTCCCTGTATTCAAGGAGGTGTGAAAGCTGCAAATTCAGTATGTTTCTGTGGTCAGATAGTATCCCCAAGGAAAAAGGAGGAGTTGGAGTTAAATACTTAAACAAAACTGCATGACTGCACTTTGGGGACCATTTGTACCAGTCTCAGAGAAGTTGCACCAGCTTTCCCTGTGCCGTTTGATAAGGCCATATGTGGTGGTACACACTCCCGTGTGCTACACAGCTGCAGGGAGGAATAGGAGTGCAGTTTTGTGATTGCACAAAGCAATACCATGTAATTAATATGCTGAATTATTTTAAGCAAAACTTTTTATTCCAAACTTGTGTGTGAGAGAGGCTTTCAAACTGTGAGGAAAAGACATTATCTCTGCGTGCTTCTCTCTCATAATTTGGATTCATATTTGCTATCGCTTAATGTACATGATGAGGGGACTCCTGAGTACTTTATATGTGACGATGCTAAGGAGCTTAGTTAGCTTCTAAGTGACTGCTTCCAGACTGCCTCAGTTTATGAACTTGAGTACAGTGCAGCTAATCTGGGCTGGAAGGTAATGACACGTTTCTCTTTCTGAGCTTTCCAGTACATAGAAGCAACCTTGGCAAATGATGCAAAGCCTGTGGTCCAATGCAAACACAGCTAAGGCAAGCTGATCTGACCTTGCCTGGTTAAAACCATTCAGTACTGGCAAGACTGTAGCACCTAACTGTAGAAACAGTCCCAAACCAAAACTGTGGATAGAAACATCTCCAAACTACAGCATAGCACGTGTCTGGAACTAAATACTGTCAATGTCTCTATAAGCTATTATGGCCTAAGCTAAAATGGATACTTGCCTCCTCTCCTTTCTCCATCGTGTCTTTTAGGAGTGTTGGCTACTCATTTAAGCTCTGAGTCATGTATAGTATCTTTCAGAATTTGGGAGCATTTCTCCTAAAAAGTAAACATCATGCAGTGGAGCCTCAACAAGTTTATGTCACTTCTGAACAGTTGTATGTCCAAGAAAACAAAGATGAAGTCCTGGAAAGGAGGGGACTATTTGAGGAGTCACAGGGCATACAGCACAAAGTAGAGAGCAGTGGAAAGTAAAAATGGGAATTGTCAGGTGAAGAAATGGAGAAGTGTGCAAAGGAGGAAAAAAAATGAAAAGGGGGGAAAGAAATTCACATGAAAACAAAGGGAAAAATGAAGAAAGGGACATCATGGGTTTGGGTCTGAAAAAAATATGAAAATGGCAGAAGAGAAAATCCATGAGTGCATTAAGGACACTCTAAGCGGCAAAAAAAAAACCAAACCAAAAACAACAACAAAAAAAACCACCCACCACTTTAGAAAGCCGTATCTTTTTTCAGTGTTCATTATAGAAATACCAGAAATAGAAGGGAAATGCTAGGCTGCTCATTCAGACACCAGCACCCAAACGGGTGTCTTTGCTGGCTCTGAATTCTAGAGAAAAAAAAACCCAACCAAAAAAAAAAAAAAAAAAAAAAAACCAAACGAAGGGACATTCTCTAAATACAGCCTATATATCTTACATGCTCAGCACAAGGCTGTTTAAGACGTGCTTTCATCATCTGCTTAACTGGTGCACTTCTTTCAGCCTTTGCGTTGCTCTGTAGAGAGAAGAAAATAATAACCCTGAAGAGTGCTCGGTTATCACCTAATTGTACGCGTTTGCAATACCTTTTGTGCAGATTGTCATTCAGCTGTCACCACCGGCTGAAAGCAGTGGCTTTGATGATGATGACATGGAATCAGGTGATAATGGATTTCCAGGGGATGCTGATGAGGGAGATGTTCCTTTCTCAAGCTGGCCTGAAATAGCGGTATGTTGCTCTCGGCTTTGCACCTGACAATAGAGAAATGCTTGTTGTAATAGGAAGTTCACATAAATTACATTCATTTTATACCAATTAATTTGTCTTTTAACACATTTCTTCGCACTTCTGTTTCTTGTGACCCTGAGGAAAATTTGCAGTAACTAGACAGCACATGAGTGGGCCTCTATTGTACACTCTAAATTTGTCCTTCTCCAGCTACCACTCCTGATTCAGGATGTTACTGTATTGGGTGTTTTTTTTATTTCAGTTTAATTGCACGCTGCACCAGCCAGAGGATGACAGAGGCGTGTTCTGGCCTCCTGAACCACGCGTTACCAACGTGACCTTCAACATGGAGCTGTACAAAACAGACCTGTTCCTTGCTCCCTCCCAGGGACTCTTCTCTGTTGCCGAGAATGGGCCAGTATATGTAGAGGTAACAAACTGAAAAAGGCTTTCAAGCTAATGAAAACATTTTTCAAGGCCCTGTAACTGAGCCAAATCTGTACTTGTCAGCTGAAAGGTTCATTGTGAAGTTGCTTTAGGCAGACAGGTTGGTACAGTGGTTGCAGAGAACAGAAACTGTGGGGTAAGAAGAAGGACAATGTTTTGGGTCAAAACCAAAGAATTCCTGCAAAATGGATGAATTTAAATACAAGTTGAATCGGTCATTCTTGTCAAATCTGCTTTTCTTTGCAGAACTTAAAGGTGGTCTCTGAGCTCTTGCTCTGAACTGGCACTTTTCGATGAAGACTTTGGGGTTCATTTTGTTGGGTAGTATGGCTGAACCTCATCTGAAAGATCTAGAGATGTAAAAAATGATTACACGTGTCTGTCTTCCATATGCCAGTATTCTCACGTTACAAAGTTAATACAGATTCTGATCTCTCTCTGATCCACTTAAAACACCAGTTACAGTCCTTTTGAATGCTATCACGTGAGAGATCTAACAGCTTTAGATAAAGGAGACCAGCAATTTCAACAGCCAGATAGATACCCTTGACTTCAGGTGCATTTTGGACCTGGTAATATTTCCATGCATTGTTAAGTTGCTTATGAAATCTGGGGAATTTCAAACCAATTGAGTCAATATTTCCAGAGATGGTCGTGTGAACAGAATTTTGCATTTTTCCAATAGCAGTGGGCGTTAATAAAACCGACATGGGCAATGAAGTAGTATCACCAGTTTATAGATAAGTAAATCACAAGTGGTGAGCTATGGGCTTGCAAGACCAAGAAAATGAGTGTATTGACTCAAACAGTGTGCCGTGTTTCTCTTGCCCAAGTTACTACCTCTTTGTGAGTCCATATTGCACATAATAAATGTAGTGGCCCGTTTGACCTTGGTGCAGTTTTCTTCATTGTTTCACTGTGCATTGTCTCTCCTTCCTTCTCTACACCGGGAAAATACTTAAGGCAGTTGAAGCAAAAAGAAAGTATGTCACGCTCAGTTATGAATATGTTTATGAAAGATACCTTTTTTTTTTTTTTCATTTGGATAATAAAACTGGCTGTTTCCTTCAGTGGTCTGGGATGAATCCCCCTGGCTGCAAGCCCTCTGGATTTGTCTCATTCTGGAGCTGTTTATTCAGACAGATGTTCTGATTTCTGCATCACCTGTCCTGGCAGAAGCTTTTTTTTTTTTTCTTTCTTTCTTCCTATTTCTCCTTGCACAGTGGAAAATCTGTATCAGTTTTGAATTTCTGTGGCTACATTTTCAGCTGACACAGATTTACCCTTTTTTATTTATTTTTTTCTGGTTTGCTTTTGTTATTAACAAATATATTTTGGGTTTTTTGGGGCAATAAATTGCTTGGGTCATAATCTGTAAGAACACCCCCTTTTCCTTCTCTGCTAAAAATGTTTACAAGTTTTTGTATTTGAATTTTTTTTCTTTGTTCTCTACTGTAATTTTCTTACCGTGTTTTGGTTTCACTTTTCTCCTGTAGCTGTCTCCTTTCATAGAATCATAGAATGGTAGGGGTTGGAAGGCCCCCTGCCAATGCATTCATTGAGATATCATTCATCCTTTTATCTACCTGATGGTGTTTCATGATACCGTAGTCTGACTGTCCTCCTTGCCATAATCTCTCTTTAAACTAGTTTACACCTTCATCTGGTTTGCCTGTCAGTACTTGTGACCTGACTTCCATTCATCAGTCTTTATTTCTGTTCTCTGTAGAAGATGGTCTTTCTTGCTTAGATGCTTCCGCACATCCCTTCATCTCTAATTTGATTGCTGCTCACATAAGCAAGAGGAAAAAATTGGAAATGCCTCTGTCCCCTGCACAACTCATAGCATCCAAAAATTTCTGTATAGACCACAGGAAAATTTGGCAGGCTCTTCCTTAAATACACACGCAACACATTTTGGATTAAGTACGCATTTAAGGCACATTTCTTCTAAGAAGGAAATGTTTTCTTGTGGAACTGTTTTCACCAGGCACTGTTAATGCTTAGGCACAACACTTCTGTTGTTTATTAAGAGCAATATGCTTCGTTTGTTACAAATTATTTTTTATTTTTCCCCCTAATTATTCTGTAGCATTTGTTGTCTGCTTTCCAGTCCAGATGAATAACATCGGTGCCCTGGAAGTTTTCAGTCTTAATTATTTTTCATAAAAGAATGTGAATTTTATACTTACAATAAACTAAAAGGATCATTTCACAAGAAATGATGGCTTTTTAGGAGGCTCCCCCATCCCCCCTTAGTGTAGGAATGCCACCCACATGTCAGACCATGACCTCCTCTCTGACTCTGCATTCCTCTCCTGGCTGGGGGTGGGTTCTCTGTTGTGTCTGTTGATTTTTTTTTTTTTTGCCTTTTTTTGCCTTTTTTTAAATTTTATTAAATTTCAAGCAGATACAAAGACATAGAATTAGTAATTGACTTCCATACAGCTCTATTATAGTCTGTGTGCCTAAGGGAAGTGGTGGCAGTTGTGGTCATTAACTATGTGTCTCATCTGGACTGGGTTTATTCATCTGCTTTTGGAAAGATAAGGGATTTTGGTATTTATGTGCAGTTGTGCTGTTAAACAGCTGCTGGTTTTGAAAGCACAGGTTTTCTGTCTCTCAATTTGACAGTCTCCCTTAACATTTAGACTTCCAAATAGTTCAGATTGGAAGTGGCACTGGAAAACTGCTTAAAAAATTGTTGAAAATGTTAATGAAATGTGAACTAAAAGTGGCATTTCCGAGATCTTACCGTCTCTTTCTTTTCAATGCAGGTGTCCGTGACTAAAGCCGACAGATCCTTGGGCTTTGCCATTCAAACATGCTTTGTTTCCCCATTTTCAAATCCAGATAGAATGTCTGACTACACCATTATAGAAAACATTTGTCCTAAAGATGAATCTGTTAAATTCTACAGCACCGAAAAGGTGAACTTTCCGATACCACATGCACAGAAGGACAAAAAAAGATTTAGCTTTGTGTTTAAACCAATGTTCAACATCTCACTGCTCTTTCTTCACTGCGAGTTGACTTTGTGTACAAATAAAGACAAAGATACCGAAGGATTGCCAAAGGTCAGTAATTTCCTCAAGTCTAAACTTTTGTTTTAGGTGAAAATAAGGTATTTCTTTCATCCGAACTTTGAAGTGAATAAACAATTTTCTATGGAACTGGTGTAACGAGCATGGTGTCTCTAGGCTTGAGATCTTAAGAGATAAGAGTTATGATGCTAGACATTTTGACTGCATAATTTACAGTTTCTGTTTAAATTTCATTAGGTGGTTACTTTGGATAAATAGAAATTGCTTTTTATTACACATGTAGTTCAGGCTTATCTTTGCTATCCATGTCACGTCTGGATCCAAAGCACAAACAATGTTAGCTTTAATTTCCAAAGACATGCATAATATGATATAATATTGCAATCTGATTGTTACGAAAGAGAATTGCCAAATTTTGCTTTATACCTAACAGAAGTGACTGTAAATTAGTTGTTACAGAATGCGTTCTAAGAATTTGGAATGTATTTTTGCTGTAGGGTTTATGCGCATCCCCCTTAATGTATTTTTTAAAGATTTGTCAATGTTGATCAACATGTGTGTTGGTGGCTACAGCTTTTGCAAAGAGACTTTTAAAAAACATTTATCCTAAACCAAAATAATTGCTACCATTAAGTTCCATAGCCATAAAGGTTAGAGGATCCTCAATGAAGACAAAGGTTGTGTCCTGAAGTACAGCTAAGAATTACCTTTGCCAGTGCATTACACAGGGGCTGTTTTGAGGTTATTTCTTTTTTTTTTCATAAATAATATAGGACAAAACTGGTATTGGTGCAGCTAGCACAGTTATCCTGGCAGACAGGTGACTCTGACCTCATACTGGTTTTTCCACTCCTAGTGCATTCCTCCTGATGAAGCTTGCACCTCTCTCAATGTGGATATGATCTTGGCCATGATGCACAACAAGAAAACCTTTACCAAGCCCCTTGTTGTAATAACACATGAAGGAAAACCAGAAGGTATGGAAAATGAGCTTGAACTGTTTAATAAAGTTATATATATTATATTGTGTAACCTTCAGCTGCTTGAAATGAGGGAGTACTCCAAGTGTGTGGCATTGGGACGATGTTGTGGTGATACTGTGTTTGCAAGATGCTATTTGTTTAGACATTTCCCTGACAACAATGATCATGGCAGTTTGGTGCAGGTTTTTTTAACTGTCGTTGCTGATCTCTGGACATGTGGCTTTGCCAAGCTTTAAGAAAGAAATGCTGTACTACACAACAACATGGGTTTCAGAAGTATGAATATAGCAGTGGTGCTTCCAGCAGCTTCTTGTTGTCCAGAGATCAAAGACAGTGCTCTGCTCCTTGCTGTGTCATTTGTTTATTATGCTTGTAAATATGTATTTAGGAATAACAACAATGGAATTATGAAGAATTGAGGACACTAAAGCCCGATAAGTTTGTAAAGCAAAGGAGTGGCCACTAGAGACTTAATAGTTTAACATTCTAATAAGAGCAAAAGATGAGATGCACAAAGGTATTTTAACTCTACTTTGGTGGGGCTTGTGTTTTTTTCCTTAAAGATTACATAATCAGTGTGGCTAGTGACTGGTTGAAGGGTTTGGAAAAGCTGAAGAGCTTAATGAGATAATGCCAAATGACATGATGAAACTGTACTCTAGCTTACAAATGTGAGTGATAGGAAGTACAAACTGTTTTCACAGTTGCATTTAATTTGAAAGTTTTTCTTAATGAATCTCTCTGAGAACCACAACAGTCATGTTTCAATGTATTCATAGAAGAAAATATATATGTCATCTTTTCTCTTTATATTAGCATGGGATTTTAATCAGAAGCTTCAGTAGCTTCATGTGCACATCAAAATCTTCCAGCTGTATCCGAAGGCTGTTTGACCTTTGTAATGCCTTTTGGGGAGTGTCAGAAGGGCGAGGATCAGAAGTCCTTTAGCCTCCATTGGACAGTGTGTGCTTTTTATTCTTTGAACAGTTTAAAGTATCATACAGCATTGCTAGAGAACATAAGCAACAACTGTTTCTGTTTAACTCTGCAAGTCAGTTCATGTTTAGTTTTGAGGGTTTTTTGTTTCACAAATTTGTTAATACAGATCAAATCCACTATGAATTAAAGGCAAGTATTTGATCTGTCAGTGTGGTACTATTAAAGCTGTGCTTTGGGCCTGACTTTCCGCTCTTTCTTTTTGCAAGGCTCTCTTTTTTTTTTTCCTTTTTTTTTTTTTCCCCCAGTGGTTATTCTATTGGGAATGAGTAAATCCTGCAACTGCAGTTCGGCTTTCAATAAACAGACTTGTACTCAGAGCTCTCTTGCCCTTGAGATGTGTGGAGCATTGTGCACAGCTCCCATTTCAGGCTTCACTCAGAATGTTGTCTTTGTCAGAGGCACAAGGTCTTAGTGTGCAAAGATGAGCTAAATTTATAAAGATTAGTTACAAGACAACAGTGTGATAGAGAATTTTGTTGCACTGCGAGTGATTTAGCCTAACTGTGATGTTTGGTGGAAATCTCCCCAGCGTATTACAGATTTCAGGCATGATACAAAATGGCACATTAACAGCAGAGCTTTGTTGGTGTGCGGTTGTTCTGCAGAGAATCAAGCAACCCCTGTCTAAAAACCCAATGCCATTGTTGGCCAATATGTGAAGCTTACATCTGGGGAAGAAATTGTATCATGTTATGGAACAGGAGAATTTACATCCTGAAGATGGTGTTCTTAATTTTCTTTCACGTGATGAACAGGCCCAGCTTTCACTGTTGTAAACCATGTTATATTTGTTAAAGTCATTGGATCTGCTCTCCAAAGCCAAATGTAGAAGTCGAGTGCTTGACATTTCAAAACTCAGAACAAAGTGGTCACTACAAAGGTGTCATCTTTTTTTCTTCAGACGCAAGTGTATGACTGTCGTAATAGAAATCACAACTGTGTATCTAAATAAGAATGGCTCTCCCTCCCCTGCTGATTTAGTTAGTTACTTACCAGCTCACTTGTTTTCATCATTGCAGTAAGTCCCAATGCAAGCATCCAAAACCTAACTCCGCACCATGTTCTTGCCCTTTGCATTTCACACACGTGCTCTTCCCCGCATGCTCTCCCCCACTTCAGTGAAAGGTACATGGATGGCCATTTAAATGCTAGGAAATACATGTTGAAATAATCTACCAGTGTCATTGTTTAAGGGTGGAAACTTTAGATTATTATTTCTGTGGCAAAAAAGGGAGGTCATGGAAAGGGGGGGTCAGTCTAGAAAGGAGGTCAAGTGAGCAGCTAACAAGTGGTATCCTACAGCGGTATAGAACATCATGATAATTTCTAAAGGATGGCTGCTGCTGTTTTTAAATGATATGCTTTTCCTGGACCTTAAGGATTCCCACTGCTTTTCTGTTGCTCTGAGCAAACTCCATTAAGATACGTGCAAGAACTTAATGACTGGGGAGAATTGGCAATGGACTACACAGCCTGTCATTAGTTAGCAGACTTTACATTCTCTGTAGAGAGGCAAATGACAGAATGAACATGGAAAATTCATTCTCTCCTTAGCTCAGAAGGCATTTTCTTGGCACTTGGGACATGCTAAGGGAGTGCTTGGGCAATCTGATAGTGCCCTTACCCATGTATGTACTGTTCGGTGCTCCTTGGTTTCAGTCCAGCCCTCCTCACAAATCTTACGTTCATTCAGTTATGCTTTTGCTGCTGTTGTGCACTTCATGACTTTCCAGCTTATTTGTGCATGTGCACACTCATACACACCCCCACACAACCCCCTGTTGTTCTCACCTGTTTCCTACCATCCTGCTAAGAGCAATCCGGAAGAGATACTTGTGTGTTAGAATAAGAGACAATAATGCAGTTTAAGAATAAAAATGATTATTTGGCTATTGTAGGCACATGTGTCTCGGAGCCTAATGATCTTGCAGCAGTTTAGTGCTGCCATGTGGGGTTTAGAAGCTAGAAGCATAGTCTTGGTTTAAGAATACTTTAAATAAATGTATTTAATTTCAGTATTTCTGGGCTACTATGTTTACATAAAATTGATTTTTTTCAGTTGCTAAAGACAATCAAGTATTGGGACACAGTCTTATCAGATCCTTTTACAGCTGCTGCACTGAACACAGTCAGATATGCCAGAATTTAAATGAGATCCCTAGGTTACTGGGCAGTCCAGAAGCAAACTGCAGCTAACCAAACAGGTCCTTGGGTCTGAAGCCAGAATCTCTGGCTCTTCTGCTTGAGGTGGCATTCTTGGAGAAAGATAAGAGAAGCCATATAAGTAAAAGAAGGCAAAATTCTTCATTTTTTTAACATATGTTTACTTGTCTCTTTGTGTTACATGCTGATAATGATGACGATATTTGATACTCTTGCCAAGAATAATAGCTTTGATCTAATAGCTATGGTCTTTTATTTCCTATATATAATTAAAAACCAAAATGAAACACCCAACTTCTAAGACATAATACCAAGTAGGACTCAGGAAAAAGTGTGAATCAACACATTTTAATGTAATTTGGACAAAGCAGTGTGTATCATACCATAATGCTGACTTTTCTTTAGGGGTGATAGCCAGTGTCTGATTTGAATGTTTTGTGTGTGATTTAGCGTGCTGGTATCTTGTGGTTGTGATTAGTGAGTAGTCAGATAAATGTAATCACCTTAAAACAGCCTTAGCAATCTCTGCTCTTTAAGAGCTCCACGTAGGGATAGCCAGAGTCGCTTTGGGTCAGACCTGATGACAACTTGATGGGAAAGGTTGCGGTGTACTTGGCAGCAACATACACGATGCATGAACTGTACTGTAGATAGGTTCCCCTGAAAAATGATCAATACACCAATAGAATTTTTCTGAGCTGAGAAAGATTATTTAATTCAGGCTGGTTTTCCTGAAGTTCCTGGTTTGTAAAAATTACAATTACTGACTTTCTGTCAGATCGGATCCTAAAGGTTGCTTGCATAGTTTGTAGTGTGAAGCATAGTGTGAAACTCTATCTGATTAATGTTTTGTTTTTGTTTTATAAATTAGATCCTTCCTTTCCAAAGCCAAATGTGAGACAGCCACGTAAGTAACTTTTAAACTAATCAGTTTTAAGCCTTAAATTTTTGTTTAGAAAGTATTAGACCAATGAAGAAAATCATTTTCAATCTTTCTGAGTGTCTGTGTGTGTGAAATTCTGGGAAAGAGCAGAATTCTGACTGTGTTACTGATTGAGAGACTCCCATGACCAGTTAGAGAAAAGGACTGTGATGTTTTTTGTGTGAAAATCAAGTCTGGGAAAACACTAGTAGAGTCTCAGCCATAGCAAGTTCATTTGCTGGTGTGTGTGTTATTGTCCACTTTCTGCTGAGGCCACTGCTTCCCAGTTCCGGGGTTTCAGGACCAGTGCCATCTCTTACAGAGCTCTCGTGTCCTACTCCAAGTCCCACTTGTACCCTGCACTACGGCTGTCTGCATCCCTGGCTACTCTGGTACCAGCACTTACAGGTCATGCTGTAGATGAAATCACTGAATAGATATGGATTAATTTCTTTGTTTCTCCTGTTGTCTTGGTGTAATGAATTAACCAGGGTCAATTGCTGACCCAGGAAGGGAAGAAAAGGAGAGGAGCAACACTAGAAGACAATAACAAACAGGAAAGTGAAGATGATTTGTAGCCAAAACCAAAAATGACTGGAGAAAAGGAAAGATTAAAAGAGGAAGTGCAAAGGTTTTATCCTCTGCTTCTGCCCCTATGTCTTTGGGACTGCATTTGCCCAAAATAGTAAGGCGAATGACAGATTGTGGTTCTAGCACCTCAGCTGCCATCTGACTGTCTCCTCTCTGCTAAGTTTCCTCCTACAAGGAGAGGACACTGGCTGGTGCCATGTGGAAAAAATGGTTGAACTTAGGAGAGTCTTTTCTGTTTGCATTTAAAATGACCAAATGTGGCCAAAGGAATCAGAAATAGTCTCATGGAAGAAATGGGAGGAAAAACCTTCTAAGCCACTATCTGTCAGGTGTTGCCTATGCAAACTTGGTTGCTGACAGCCAGAAGTGGGTCCTGAAGGCCCTTTGCCAAAAGGAACTGCTGGAGAAAATATTTGTCAAAAGGGGAATGGCCCTGAGGATTTCAGGAGCTGTTGGGTTGGGGGATATCCATAGGGACATCTGCTGGATACCGGAACATGTAAAGTGAGAGTGTTGGTTGTGTTTTGAGAACTGAAATTCCACAGAAGGATACTACTGAGAAGCTCATTTCCTGGCCAGTTTAGTCAGTAAAATGTTGTTCACTGGCCTAAGCCATTTTGTGCACTGGGAGACATTAAAAATACTGAAACTAGAAATCAGTTTTGTAAGAGGAAAATTCCCTAAATGATTGCTAAGAGTGATTATTAATTTCTTTTTTTGGTGATTAGAAATACTTGAAAGAAAAACACAAAAGCTGAAAATGTCTTTGCGTGGTTAACACTGGGGGACAATCCATCCAGGAACCAGATACTGTTACCCTTGAAACGGTCCTACAAAAGGGCCTCTCCCCTAGAAAGTGATTTGTGTGTGTGTGGTTCTATTTCTGTGTTCTGGAATTAATTTCAGTTATTGAAAGCATTGCCAAATGTGAAAAACAATTGTTTCTATTTATGTTTTTGCTGACTTTCTGCTGGCATCTCTTCCCACTTAACAGCAGTTCCGTTCTCCACCTAGATTTCAGACTGAACTTGCAGGAGATGTAGGGGAAAGTTTGCTTCAATGTTAGAGCATTTAAACGAAAAGCATCTTTTGCCAAAAATCTTAGCCTTTAAAAAAAACTAAGATAAGCCAAAAATCTTAGCCTTAAAAAAAAAAATTAAGATAAATGGACATTTAATTGAAAGCAAGTTATTAACAGCCAACTGAAAATGCTTAAATTTTGCAGCGTTTTTCCAAATTTGGGTGTGCTGAGCTGGGGTTTTGCTTTGTGATGTGGAACAGTTGGTTGGACTGAAGCCAGTCTCTGAAAGCATCACTTTTATTTCTTTGATGCAAATCTGCTAGTCTGTTCCTTAAAATGGTGCTTAATCAACTCTGATTTTTTTCAAAACTTTTCCATGAAAGCCTAAGGGTGAATTTTTGTAATACAGTGTTTGCCAATGAAAATAAAAGGACCTTATTATGTGTGTTTACCTTTTGTAGCTGTGTTCTACGGTCTGGACACACTGACTGTGGTGGGCATTGCCTTTGCAGCCTTTGTAATTGGAGCCCTGCTAACGGGAGCCCTCTGGTTTATCTACTCTCACACGGGTAAGTTTGATGGCTCCTGCAGACCTCAGATCGTGCTGCAGGATTCTATGATATTCTATGATTTTCTGAAACGTGGTGCAGTGTCAGCTCTTGCAAGGTGGGAGGAAAGGGGAGGGGAACCAGCAGTGGCTATCTTGGATTTTTTTCTCTTGCTCTCTGTTCTTACCAGGGTGTTTTCCAGCAGCTCCTCCCGTGAGCCTGTCATTGCATATCAGCAGATCGATACCCACCCTTCCCTAAAGGGAGGTGTGATGCATTATGAACACGATTTAAAATTTGCTAAAATAATTCTAATCACAATTCTTGAAAACTCCCCTGGGACACGAGTTAAAATGAGTATTCCTGCCTTACGCGTTATCGTTAGTAGCATCTCTGCATTTCAAATTTAGTTAATGTTTCAGTTAATGGATCCCTTTGGGTTCCCATACTCCTTTTTTTTAAATTATTTTGCAGTTACTAAATTAGGCTGAGGATGACTGGGCATGGGATGTGATGTGATCAGGACAAGGAGTGGGCTGATGGCTAAGAGAATGCTTTATTTACATAGACATATTCTGAATATAACTAGACTTGAAAATGTTTCTTGGGCCTTGATTACATCGAGTTTTTGCCCCAATCATTTACTCCTCCATTCTTCAACTGTTACATTAAACTGGTAGAAGTTGTGTGTAATCTTACTTAATTGTTCCCAACCAAAGAACCAGAAATGTGCCTGAATTAGTGTGGCCTCCATACTGAACTAAGTGAGCAAAAATACAATGCTGTGCTGGAAGAAGAGGGAATTTTGGGAGCTTTCTGTTGCATGTAATCTGCAAGGTGGTACAGACCTGGATACTGGTGAGGCCTTGGTTTGCAGCATCTGACCTTGACTACTTGTGGATCATGGGGTATCTCAGGATCCCTACAGCATGCTGGACATCCAGCTACTTCCACTTTTGACCTTGCAAGACTCTACAAAGATCTTTGGGAGGCTGGGAGAATTGGAAGTCAGTTACTCTAAACCTGTGGAGCTCTGGAGCACTGCAGTTCTCCAGTAGACTGCTGCAGGGTTTTTCAGCATGTAAAACCTCATGGAAGCTTTTTAGGAGTGAGAATCCAGCCATGTTGGGCCAGAGCTTCTGTAAATATTATGACCCAGGAGCTTATGTTAATTTGGAAAAAAACAACCATGGTTTTTTTTTTCCAGTTGGCAGTACAACTTTGTATAAGCAGTTTAATACTGCTCAGTGCATCAGCTGTGTACGAAGCTCATTTGGAATTGAGGCAAATGTGGAAAATTGAAAGGTTGAGATAATGTGTATTAATAGTATAATTCTGCCTCGTCTACTATTGAAACATTGTGCAAGAAAATTAAGTGCAATTTTAATTAATAAAGTTAAGGAGGTAATTTCCTAATAGGTAGCCTTTATTAACAAGAAATTAAAACAATTGTTAGTGTTGTTTGCCCTGCATTTGTGAATTTGTGAAAGTTCAGTCTCTGTTCATATACAGAACCATCTATAGACAGACGTTGTGAGTCAGTAGTCAGGGAACACTGGGAGGCCAACGTGATAAATCCTTCAACAACAATAAGACTTGGACCAATCCCTTTAAAAGAATTCCATTAACAAGGTACATCAGTCACAGCGACCATGTACAAGTAGTGGAAAGGGCAGATACTCTGGCTTTGTGTTTGAGACATGAAAATAAGTTGAAAAAAGGCCAGACGAAAAGTAATAAATGAAAAAAAAAAGGAAGGCAGGAGACGTTGTAACTCATCACGTCAGAGAATCACAGAAATGATAAAAAACACCTCGGAAGCTATCTTGTTCAGATTTTCAAAAGACTGTGAAAGTGAACCTTTGTTCCTCTGCGCATAATTTTTTTCTGTGCATAATATCTTCTGTCTGCAAGGCACAACTTGCAGCAGAGTGCAGTGAAGGCTCTGGCAGGAAGAGCCTCTTAGAGGACAACTGCTGTGGCAGGCAAGATAATCCAGCTGCAGTGGAAACATTTTAGAGCTGGCTGCAGACTTTCATTAAAATAAGAAGGGGAAAAAAAAAAAAAAAAAAAGATAATCTAAATTTCATCTACCAAGTGACTGTCTTCTGCCATTAGAGAATTTATGCATTGCCGAGTTGTGTTCTGAAATCTCATCCTTTGTTGCAAGTAGCACTGGGTTTCTAACACGTGATTTAGAGCAAAGGTTGGAAATAAGAGTTCATTTTAAAAATGTGTCTTGGTGATACTCAGAGCATGGACAAAAGCTACTGCTGGTGGAGAATGGCAACTTGGGATGCGTGAAGTAAGGTACTTTTGTTGCTGTAGTGCTATACACGATACGGAAAAAGACCGTGGTTTTGCCAGTAGTAAGGTTTGCTGATACACTTTTATCACTGTGTCTCTACTGGAAAACGCATTCCAGCATGGAGAAATCTTTACATGAATGAGCTCTTTTGTTCATCTGGATAGGCTGTTAGCATTAAAAGCTCAAACAATTGATAGCAGAAAAGAGCTAAGTAGAATTTAATCTCCAAATATTGAATAAGGATTGTTCTGTTGAGTTTTTTCATGTAGGCCTTTTGCTGATTTCAGTCATGAAAAATTTCTGCTACAGCATCGAATTAGTGCTTTAGAGTACTCTGGATTCTCTGCAACAATTCAACACGGAGTACAGCTGTCCCAAGATAGACCGGTAGCAGGGGGAGAGGGAGGCGAAGTTAGGATTGTAGCAACAGAGGAAGAATTTTAGCCAGCTTTTCTGCAAAAGGACTCTGTACTTCTGATCCTTTCTCTAGTCAGTTCTAGGACATGAAAGGCAGCTGAAAGCTTTCCATGGAGGTCTTGGTCCTGCCCAGAGAGTACCCAAGACCAAAGGGAAAGTAGCAGAGTTTTGTCACAATTAACTGAATTTACCTGGGTGTTTTATGAAGAAGCAGAAATTTTGCAGTGTGCGTGGGTGCAGAAATCCTTCAAAATTAAACCCTATGAATATCTGTCAATGTAGTCTCTGTCTTAATAGCTGTAATTGACTGTGTTTACGGAGGGACGTGTGCTGAGACCACAAAACCAAGTGAAGTGTGTTACAGAGAACATCAGTCGCTTTATTCTCTTAGAAAGCGTGTTTTCCTTCTCCGGGCAGTCTTGCAAGTTAAGAGGATAGAATGTTCCAAAATCTGAGAAGTTAAAAGTGTCCCTCCTCCCCCACTTCTTTTTTTTTTTCTTTTTTTTTTTTTTATGGGGTCTGATTTAAAATAAACTGACATAGCAACCAATTATATTTGGCAAATGGAGATAGAAAAGCAAACATTCAGACTTCCTGGACAGGGAGTACAACTGGCAGCTTTCCTAAGTGTGAATAATAAAGTGCATGTTGTCGCATTCAGATGGGTAAAAGCTTGTTTACTGTCAATAGATGAGACATGTCCATTTTGAGCAGTTCTGGTTTAGTAACATGAGATATGTGAAGCTGTTTACATGAAGAAGGCAGATGGAGAATGCCTCTGCAGAGAAAGTTTACATTTCTTTACATCCTTTTCATGAATATTCTTCAAAAAAACCTTTGCTATAGATTAGCAGTGTATCCAGGAAATAAAGCACAGGAAAAATAAGCCACTCCAGGTGTAGCTGTTAGACTGTGTTCATAATGTCACCATGATTTCGATTCTTTGGGGTTTTTTTCCCTTGAGGACATCGAGAATCTGTTACTGTTCAACGAGGGATCATGGCATGTCAGAGCTGCTCTAGAAATGATGTGCTGCAGAGGCAATTGAATTACAGCAGAGGGAAGGGGGCTCCCCTAGTAAACTGAAGGGAAGTTGCCTCCTAAGACACTTTCCAGAAGAGCTGGGAGGAGTGGAGCGAGCCCTTGAGCTCGCACGGGGACTCTGGCACCGCACTTGTCACTTTGCCGTAAAATAAAACCAGCGTGTGTTTAGCTTCTAACTGAATGTACGGTTAAACGCATGCAGATTGTATCGACGTGCCGAGGCTGACGCAAAGCTGCGTGTAATCATGTGGTTTGTAAAATGGGTGACAGCGGAGCTGGGAGGAGAGCCGGGGGCCCCGCCGGGGGAGTGGAGCAGCCGCGCTTCCTCGGCGCGGCCGTAGCGGCTTCTCCTCTGCTGCTGGGGGTCGGCGTTCACTGGCTTGCTGTCCTCTGATGTTTGCGTTAGCTTGCTTTGTTTTAATGAAAGGGAGTTTGCTTATCACTGCCTTTGTAAATATATCCCGCGGTATAAAAGGAAGGAAGATTTGTACACAAACAACTGGAGGAGGAGGAGGGAGGGAGCAAGTGGGGAGAGGAAGAAACCAAACGAGGCTTCCGAAAGCTTTTACAGCACGATGCCACAGACTCTGATTGGATGCTGTTTATTCTGATGGGTTGCAAAGTCATTTCCAATGCAAGTTAGAGCTGAAACTTGGTTTATTTGCAAATGACATGGGGTAGATGCTGACCTGCTGCATGTGAGCAGAAATCCACTGTATATGATGAACTATGTCGATATTTTTTACACTGGGAAAAACAGAATCAAAATCTACTCACAGGAGTGAATGCTGGGCTGAGTGCTAAATTCAAGAGCAAGGTCCTCACCTTCTTTTTAAACATTTCATTGGCCTCCTGGGCAATGTGGTTTAGTGATTTAGTTGTTTTTCTGCCCTGTCCAGTCTCTTCTTTCCTCCCCATTCCTAAGCCAGCGGGGTGTAAGGCACAGGCTGTGTCCTGTGGGGCCTTAGGTGCACTTAGAGCTGTGGCTGTGGCACAAGCTAGCAGCAAACCTGCTGGCTTCTATTACAAAGAGCACTTGCAACCTCTGCTGTGAGAAATCCTCAGACCTCTCTTGTTTATAGCAGACCTCTGAATACTGATCAGCCTTTAGAGGGACCTTCTCTGGCCCGAGACACAAAGCGTTAAAGGCACACTTCCTCCGCAGCTCTGGCAGCTGGGCAGCAGCACACAGGGCATGGGGATGTGCCAGAGCAGTTCCTGCGGGAGGAAGCTGGCTCGTCCCTGCTCTGTAACCCTCAGGATGCAGGCTGTGCCTCCAGCCTTCAACCTGTCACTGAAGCAGTCTCTGGGGAACAGGAGCTCTACCAAACGTTGAACAGGCAAGAAAAACTGGATTCTGTAGACCTGGCCCATGGTTGGGTAGGTAGTAGGTTGCAAATAATCTAGGGCAGTGTGAAGTAGGAGATCTGCATCACCATAAGCTCATGAGGCAGGAGATGTACCAACTTTCAATTTTTCCCAGTCGTTCTTGCCCGTGATCTGGCAAAACATTTCCATCTTGCTCTTTTGCTGGGAAAGCAGCGGTGCTGGTGCTGGCTGCCATGGTTGGTCTACAGCGTGAGCAGCAGCAGTCTGTCCATGTTACTGTGCTGAGATCACAACTTCCCATCCCAAGAGGTGAGCTTGAGGGAGGGGGCAGCTACAGTGCACATTATATTAACTTAGTCTTGGCCATCTGCTTTCAAGAGACTGTTTTGTAATATTACTAAGTTTGCAGCTTTGAGCTCTGTAATTTAAAATAAAATGCTGGTTACAGTTTCCTACGTGGCCTCATTATAATCTTTTAGTCATTCATATAAAGGCACATTTTTTTCTTCCATGCTAGCTGAGAGCTGGATTTTTTTCCCCATAGGATCCCATGTTTTCTATGACAACTAACATTTTCAATTACCCTTCTCCTCACCCCACTTTTTCTCTCCTCTTTCCCTCAGGGGAAACAGCAGGAAGACAGCAGGTCCCTACGTCCCCACCAGGCTCTGAGAACAGCAGTGCAGCGCACAGCATTGGCAGCACACAGAGCACCCCCTGTTCCAGCAGCAGTGCAACCTAGCTCCGGGGGGACGCCAGTGAGGAGCAGCGTAGGAGTGCGTAGGTTCAAAGGACTGTGTGTGGACATCAGCTTTCTAAAGTTAAAAGGATTGGTTTGGTCGCTTTTGGAAAAAAATAAATAAATGAGGAGGGATTTGTCTACAGAAAAAGGTGGGGGGTGGGGGGA
>JAAGNO010020322.1:30806-92547 GCA_033439905.1 Ceryle rudis
AGGTGGGGGGTGGGGGGAAAAGGGGGGAGAGGGGGCAAAAAAAAAAAAGAGACTCATTTTCTTTTGGGGAAGCCACTGCGTGTCTGAGTGTGTATATGTGCACACAATGCATGGGTAAACACAGCCTGTTGGATCTTCTATAGCATGTTGTGCTACATGTGACAAAGCTACTAATTTTACAGTACTGCAACCTGTTCTAGGGGTCCGTGGGCCCTCAATGTGAAATCTATGCCAGTATGGAAAAATGCTGCTTTGTCTATATGACTTTTTCCTTTTCCCTTTCTCATTGACACAAAATATTCATTAAGGGAATTCAACCAGATAAGCAGAACAAAGATCAAAGGATTTCTATTTGTCTAAGAAGAAAGCCTCAAGGTCAGATCTCTATGGTTAATAACATTTTATTTCTTCAGCTATGTTTAGCCACTTTTGAGTATCCTTTGTTTTGTTAAGCTTACAGCTACAGCATCTCATTTGCTTTCCTGTTGTGTTTGCAGCTTCAGGTTTGTTCCAGGTATTTTTGGTTTAATATTTGCTAATTGGAAAAGAGCGCACTCTAACATTCCCTTTCTTGTTCTCTGGGCCAAAGCTCTTTAATAAGAGATTTTTTTTTTAATCTACTATACCAAATACAGGCACACACAAACATTAAGACAGATAATGGTCTTGTGCACTAACATAGATGTGTGTGTGCCTTTAATGGCAATGTCTTTATGCAGATAGACGTATACTGAGGTATACAGAGCCTAACACCACTTTAACCATTGGGAAATTAGCTCAGTGTTTCTTCCATATGTAAAATATATAATGCATATACATATATATATCTAAAACCAGGTATCTCTTCAGTTTATAATAGGTAGATAGATGAGATAAAGCTGATTTGATTCTAAACCTTCAACTAGCCCAAATTCCCTTTGAAATAAGATGATTCTTAGGGCACAAAGAAGGTACAGCAGAGCCTGTTTGTGCAGAATACTGCTTTTCAAAATGAAGCTGTTCTGTTAAGATAGTTGTGCAGTGGTTTGTGTCAAACCATTGTAGCAACATGCCAGTTGGATAGATCCCAAGTAGTGTCAGAATATGGAAACAGCAGAAAAGGTACTAATAGTCACAGTATTTTTTTTTAGTGTCATTGCCATATCTTGACCTTCAAATCGATGCCAAATCAAAAGAAAAAAGACACTTTTAACGTGTAGTTGCTTGACTGTTACGTTGCCACTTTGTAATTGTAATGTGTTCTACTGAACCTTCTCCTTTGAGGAAAAATGAGCATTGTTTTCCTTTAAAAATGAGATGAGTGACTTCCATTAATTTTAGTGGAAGTTGCATGTGTTCTTCAAGAGGAGAAGGGAATTCATTACACTAGAGTGATAGTCTGCTCTGAAGTCTGAGCTGCAGATTTCTTTTGCTGATTCTACACTTGTGCCTTGCTGATGCCAGGATGGTCGAAGTGCAAGATACGCAATAGATGTAGGTGCCCAGGATCAGGTGGAATATTACTTGCTTTAAATCAAATCCCCTACTAATCCTGCGAACAGTTATGCACGAGTAACTACATGCCTCGTCCTTGCTAGTACGAGCACACGCTCAACTCTACACACGACAACTATTCTCAGAGTCCATGCAGATAGTCGGTGTATAGAGTTACACATATGAAAAGTGGTTTATGTTACCAGGCCAAAGGGCAGTCCTGGTGACATCAACAAGACGGTCACGTAAGCGTAATTATCCCCGTGCGTAAGGGTGCGCAGGATTGGCTCTGTTACGAGGTATCGGGAGGATGAATGTGCTACCTGTGTGGTTGAAACGAAAGCGCTTTGCCTAACCTTCAGCAGAATGTATTGTATAAGCATATTCTATGTGTAAAGTCTTTAAAGATGTCTTCAAAGAAGACTAGAGTCTTTTAAGTTCAATCAAAGCTATATTTTACTACATTAAATTTCCGTATAAAGATATATTTAAATGTTTTAGATAAATGTTAAGTTACTCCGTATGAAATGTTTAATTTCAATTACTGTGAAATTTACGTGTGTTGTAAATTCTTTTCCCTGTTGTAACCCTTTCCTTCCTCAGATATTTTATTAAGTAGTTTCTCATAGGAAGTATTAGATTTGGTTGTTGGGATGGACAGGTTGAAAACTTTTATGTAAAATAGATAATTTTATATTTTTGAGAGAAACATGCTGCATTATCTTTTTTTTTAATCAAAAATTTACTCTAATGTTAAAATAATTTACAGATTTATATTTACCGTTGGATAAACCAAAAATATATAAAGATCAAAGATTCGATTTGCTGACTTGTATTTGAAATACAGTTTAAATTGACTGAGCTTGGTGTACTCAGCAATGTCATTCAGAAATTGTAATCAATCTGAATTTACCAAAACTACATGTAATTCCTCAGCAGAAATGGCTGTTCCATCTGCTTCAAGAAAGATAAGGAGAGTGAGATCCAAACCCGGGCATTCCCAGTGAATAGCTTTATGAGAAAAACACGTAGTACTTTGGAGCAGCTGTATAGCTGCCCGCAGTTCAGAGCACTGATACACCTACAAGCTCCGCTTCGATAGCAGCCGTTCGTCTCTCTTGCGAGTTTCTGCGCGTGGTGTGACAAGCTGCCGAATGATAACGGCAAAGCCACCTGTTCCCACCTCTGTCAAACCTGGTCTCGCTGCATGGGACTTCACGTGGCAGACACCCTGCAGGCTTTGGAGGTCCAGCGAGATGTTCCTCTCCCAGCAGAAGGCTTTCAAGCAGGGCTTCGGAGGGATGGACTTGGTGGTAAATTTCAGCGCGACAGAATAGACCGTCAAGGAACTTCTTACATAAGAGCAGGAGGATTGGGCTTAAAAGGGACACCTTCTGTCCGTAAAAGCTATTAGTAATGTACTTAAACGCCAAAGTGTAACTGCTTATTGTGTCATGTGTCATCTAATCACTAACCTTTTACAGCGTTTGGTTTTGGACATGACTATATTCATGTTTCAGGAAGTCAGATCTTTCTGTGTTAGGCTATTTTTGTAGCATTTTCCACATGGAAATGGATTTTGCAAAATGTCTGTAGATGCTGATGATTGTAACCTTCCCCCTGCCCTTTTCTAACCGTTTCTCTCCTGTATTTACCGTTCTTTCTGTTAAGTGTATCTACCTCATGCTTCACAAGAAGACTGTACTGTTGGTTTTGCTGACAGCCCTTCATGTGAGGTGACTGTTCTACCCAGTTGTTGTTTGTCATTCGTGGGGATGTTCATAGGGTTATCAGATCCTTGCTGCCATGTTCCTACCAGTTCCAAACACAATATTCTCACCTTTGAATGAATTCAGTACAGTTCCTTAAGATCCAAATGCCAGATGTTTTTTGATTTATTTTTTTTTTTAATCAAAGAATGGGAGAAATTTTCTTGCTAATACCTGTGGCCAGTCTGAACACCCCATTTGTATTTCATATTACGTTCAGTATTTCAGAGACTTGTGGAAATGCATAGCTGTACAATTTTGATAACCACAGTGTCATGTCATCTTAGTCTCTTGTGCATAATAAAGTATATACCAATTTATTAATAACTGATGCCATAATTCATTTATTTGAAGTTGTACAGAGCCAACAGCAGTAGATCAAGTTTTGTCTCCCTGCCGTGTCCTCATGTCCTGGAACCTTCAGGGGGGATTGTACGTGTTAGGAAGGGTTTGGTTTTCTGTGACCACCTCCGTTTTCTCCTTTCTCTGTTCTTTTATCCGTTGGCTTTGGTTGGCTTCTCAGTATCGTAGCTTCTTGCAGAAACCAGTAGATACATTTTAGTTAAATGCTGCTGTTTTTCACTCTTATTTGAAGTACAAAGGTCTGATCCTGCAGGCATTTAGTTGTTACATGTCAAGACCCAGCCTCAGTCCCATCTTGTGCAGAGCCTGGCTTGGGCACAGTCAAGCCTAAGGCTGAACCAGTGGAGCTCCCATGGGCTGTTGTGCCCTTGACTGCAGGTACACAGGAGACACGAGCAAAGCTGGGATGTGTTTTTTTACCAAAGGGTTCTCCTGTGCTGGAACAGATAGTTTATCCATGTATCAACAGGGCAAGGATTTGGGTGTTTACTATCCCGCTTATTGCTTTGTTTCCTGTATTTCCTGTGCAAAATATTCTTTACGGGCGCTCTGGGGGAGCCAACCTCGGTGGTATTTCCCTGGGTTATTCAAAGGTTGTGGTTATTAACTTACAAAAGAGAGTTCCCGAAGAAAAATATCTAAAATGCTTAAATATAAAGATTCCTTCAGTACAGAAAAGGCTATTAATTAGAAGCAATCATAAGTTTATATGTTGCCTAAGAGTTACAACTCACAGAGGTGCAATAGATTTGTTACTTTATAACAACGGTATTTCAGTTTCTGCATTAAGACATTTTTTCTTTCCTTTGGAAATGAGCTCCATAGAACTGACTCTCAGTTAAAGATACTGGAGCCGTTCTTCACTTTTACCTTTAAGATTTGCATTTTGACTGAAATATGCTGGGAAATCATGGTCAGTGTCTCGCATGAGCAATTAATTTTTAAATGCAATTATTAGCCAACAAACTGTGATATATTTGCATGAGTATTTTTAGACTTCAAGTAAGAGTCTTACCATATTGCAGAGTAAGCATCAGCGTTGTGCACGTTTGTTTCTGTCAAGCATTTGTGAGTGAAGCAAACATTCTGGAGATTCAGAAAACACCTAGTGCCAGTTTCAGGAAAAACACAGTCCAGAGCTCTTCTAATTTAAACAGAAGTAAATTTTTCACAGTGTTCTCTCCAAGACAGTATAAAAGGAAAATGAATAAATTTTCACAGCTGTCACTTTGTAATTTAAAAGCAGATATTTATGAGGCTGGAAGTCTGTTTGCAGCTTGGGTTTTGTACTGTAATTCCCAGGTCTCTGCCTCGCAAACGGGTGTGCACTGACGCTGTTGGAATTCTTTGTGCAAGAAAGATCAGATTCCATCACTTCACCTACCCAAAGAAGGTTACGGCTTCAATTACATTTATTTTTTAATAGTCTCTCATTTGCTAGAAGCCTTCAGGGAATCACTGCAACACGTCCAGAAGGTGATGTGCACCGAGGTGACTCCAGCACTGCTGTGCAGCCGGTCTCGCCTGCCTGGCATTTAGTTCTGTGCTGTGGTGCAGCTTTACTGTGCTTTGGAAAAGTACAAAGGAGTTGATTTACAGATAGCTGAGGAAGAAAAGCAGCAGAAAAGTGTTACTCTTGCACTTTTTTTAAATGACAAATTTTTTTCCATCCAATTATTTTGGTGTGCATATCTGAAGAATTGGTTAAAAATACTTGGGTGGAGTCTCTTTTTGACTGAGCTGTTACTTTCTGCTGCTTGTAAACTGCCAGCTCTAGTAAAGAACATAATGTACTGACAAAAAAAAAAGTAAATCACTATTTTAAAAATCGGAATACTGTGTGTTAAATACCAACAACTTCCTCTGCTTAAAGATGCTTTTAAGCAAACTCCCTCTCAGTTTTTTTTTGGCCATGTAACTTTTTCATGGTATGCCTGCTAAAATCAAAGTGCAGTCCCTGACTGTGGTGTGCCTGGTTCTCTAAGCATTTAACTTCCAGATTTGCTTTGTAAATAGGGAGAAAGGATCAAAAAGTTCTTAGTCTGTCCTTCAGTGCAAGCAGGCATGTCCCATGGGGTTATAAGAGCTTAGGATGTAGGAAAGTCTTTGCTTTACGCAATGTTTTTATTAGTCCATGATCCTAAAAGTTATTAGTAACATTAGCTGTTAAGAATGGAAAATAAAATAAACAGGAAGAATTAAGAGGATCATACATGCAGGGCATTTGCAGCAGGAATATTTACATTTTCACAAAATTTCTGAGTGCCAAAACATGTCACAGAAAATTTAAATCACTGGAAGGAAACTATAAAATAACATGAAGGAAGCAGTTAGAAAGTGTCTGGAAATGAGACGCTGAAGACTCATGCCACACTTCAGCCTGAACGGAGCTGGAGCTGGCAGGCTGCCGGGGCTGCGGAGGTGACCTGCCCCCAGTGCGCAGAGGGTGTCAGAGGGGAACGTTACCTGTCACCAGGAACTCAGCTTACAGAGCGTTAGGCATCAGCAAACAGAGCAGAATTATTATTGACAAGAGTTGTGGTATTAACTTCGGGGTATGTTGATCCTTGTGATAAGCCTTTTATTAACGGACTTTTTCAGACAAATAATGTTTTTGTGTAAGGTTGGCAGCTCTCTGGCTTTTGCTTCAGGAAGAAGGGCTGTGAAATACAAAGGCTCTGGTTAGAGGTCATTAGATTCAGTTGACAAAGCACCGTGCTGATACTTGGGACGGTCAGATGGCGCCCGTTCGTGTTGCAAGAACGGGTGAAGTGCAAGTCCTGCCTTCTGGGGAACTCGTTCCCTGCTAAAAACCATGCTCAGGAGTTCAAAATAAAAATCTCCATTACGAATAAGAGCAAACTCCGGCTGTGCCCTGTCTAGCTCACTCATGCAGGAGCCCAGGGGCAGGCGGGTGGGGGGCAACCCTACGGCAGGTCAGGGTGGGACCGGCTCCTCAGGCAGGCGCTAAACGGCAGCAGGGGGCTGGGCACTGTCCTGAGAGGCTTTTGTGATGGAGCTCAGACAAAATGAGCAGTGGTGGCTGCCAGCATGGGGGTGCTGGGGGTCAGCTAAGGGGTGCGTGGCAGCTTTCAGCAGTGGCTCTTTGGGGGAAGCAGGTATTCAGGTGTAGATTTGAAGAGGACAGCCGTGACAGTTCGAGTATGCCCAGGGTGAGCATGTGAGGTGAATGGCAGAACTATTGGCAGCCTTTTTTGACAGAATTAAATAGTGCTGTTGCTGAAAGGTGCACATAGGTTTTGCTGGGGAGGGAGGGGGGCTCCTGTTTTTAGCCCAATGGTTAAATCGCCACCTAACTGAACTGCCATGTGGGGAGCAATGAGGATCCTGCACCCTTTGTGCAGTGGCCAGCTCTGTACAGCATCTTCGCATGGTCTGGGGCTCTGGTCACAAAACAGGCCTGCCCTCACTCTCTTAAGCAGAAAGACACTCAGGTGGGGTTTGGATCCTGGTTCTCTGATGAAACATTTCAAACCCTCTCTTAAAACCACAACACGTACTTGTCAGGCAGCTCTGGTGCACAGGGCAGCCCGGAAAAAACAGGCTGCTGCAACTGCCAAATGCTGAAGGGTGCTGAAGATATGGAAGCTGGTCAGTAGAGAGAGACAGGAGCAGCCATAGGATGACAATTACGTACATAAAGAAGACGAGGCTGTATTTTTATTTCAGTAAGCCTGTGATGTCTTCAGCCTGAGGATGTGGAGGGGCGGTGCTGGTAATTAAGGATGGAAGAAGGAAGGAATCCACGATGAGGTTATTGTCAAGTTCGATGGAGACAGTTGGACCAATGCTGTGATTATGAGCATTGTACCATGAGAAGTAGAGTGTGCGGTTTTGCCCAGGGAGGGCTGAGGGATGATTACACTGGAAAGTGTGTACCCTGCTGACACTCTTTGTACCGTTACAAAGCCAGAGTAAGTACACCCGTGTTTTTACTGGCAGTGCTTAGTTAATTTTTCTGTGACTTCCCTTAAATGTGTGTCCCTGAAGTGAGTCATATTTTACTAGATGTTAGACAACAAGGGTCTGTCATAAACCAAGCAGCTTTCGCCAGGCTGGCTGCCTAGCCCTTCTCCTGTCCCTGTGGGCTGTGGAATGCACAGGATGATCCGCCCTGCAGACAAGGATTGATTTCTCCTGCTTGGGCTGTGCCCATCACCTGCACCATGGGATGGATAACTTACTGAGGAGGCCATAGTTTTATCAGGAACTTCATAAATCATGCAAGTCGTTGTGTACAGTTAATTCTGGTTTGTGGTTTAATGGTAGAAGTAGGGCTATGCCAAGCTAATCCAGAAGATTTCTCCACTGCTTGCTTTTGTAAACTTTCATTTATGGCATTGCTCTTTCATTCAAAGGTAGAAAACTAAAAGCTTAATAAAAATTTACATCATAGGCTAAGAGTACAAGATGTTGAAAGTCAGATCTCATACTTCTGGAGTGCATTCTTAGTCAATACCTGTGGACCAAGGAAAATAATGTTATTCTCTCTTTTAGAAGCGGTAAGAAATAGTAATTGCTGTGTTTATTTGAGTGATGACAAATAGCGTGGTTATGTGGACCTCAGCTATGTTTTTATAGCTTTCTTCTGCTTTTATTACAACAAAACTGTGATACCAAAAAGCTAGGTAGTAATGCATTTAAATTTTAAATATAAATGCACACATATGTACAATCACACTCCATTCTATCTAGTAGTGTGAGGATTGAAGAAGGGCAAGTGCCAATGTGTACACTAGAGGACAAATGCACGCGGATGTGAGTAGTGCAGAAATCATCTAGAGCATGAAAGCCAGTGCTCCTGCAAGCATTTTACATCTGGAAGCTATGACTCAATTGTGCTCTCTTTCACAATCTTAAAGGTCTGGATTCTCTTTGCTTAGTTCAGGCAGCTATGGGAGCCATCAGTCTGTGCTTCCTGTATGGTTGCTGGAGGCAGGCAGTCCCTGCCTCAACACACCTGGCCCGTCCCCTGCATGGCCACTGAGGAGATCCTAAAGGAATTCTATTCCTAACCAAGCACCTGCAGTTATCTGGATGTCTGTCTTCTCTGGATGGCATTGCTCAGGCCGGGGAGAGGTTCTTAGATCATGTAGTTGAACAGGAATGAAGTCATAAATTCTCAGAGCTTATGTGTGCTTGTGGTGCACATAAATTTATTTCGACACAAACAATGGAAGTGAATAGTTCCTTCAGCAATAGTGGAAGGAGGCTAGAGGAGATCAGGGTCACTGCCATGCAGGTATGCAGCCAGGTGGGGTAACTCAAGTGTTCCTGCTTACAAACCTTTAAGAAGATTTTTCACTGCATTGAAAGAAACTAATGTGTGTAAACCTGGAGGCACTTACCAGCATCCAGGCTCAGTGCCACAGTTAAAATAAAAAAACAGTTGTTATTCAGAGTCTGTATTTCAGAGCAAACTAACGGCCAGATTCTGAGCTGGTATAAACCTGCTCTTTTGACTTCAGTCAAATTCTGTTTGCACCAGCACAGCATCTCTCAAGCGTATATACTGTTCTTTAGCACTGAATAACAGAAGCTTAATCTGGCAAGCAGCCAGTTTGAACAACTGCCAGTATACTTCAGATCCGAAGATGATTCCTTGAACCCCAGCTCTTCCCTCCTTCTTTAGACTTTTATTGAAAACAGGACCTATTACCTCGTCTCTCAAATCAGATTTCTTGCAACTTTAGGTCATCACACCACCCACTTTCTCCAAACACCTGAATTTCCCTCCGCAGCTGTAGAGCCTGTTTCCTTGACTCTAATGAGCATTTGAAGCTCTTATTTCCAACTGAAGTTCTGACAGCTGCAGTGCTGGTCCTCCCATTTGCATTTAAGTCAGGAAGGGTCACATTTGAGATCAGCCAGTGTAAATGCCATACTTATTATTTTTAATGTGTGTTCTGAGGAGGGTATGCAAGGTAACAGTGCACTAGAGCTATTCTGGCTTCAATGAATTGTGTAGGTTTTACTGTAAAAATCCCCAAAGTTTGAAATAAGTGTTCTAGGCAGAACATGTGCAAACCTGTCAATAATGTGTTAATTAATCACAGACAGTCTCTTCAGCAAAGCCCACAGGCTCTATCTGACACTGCAAAGCCCTTGGTGTTCTGTACCTGATCGCAACACGCAGAGAACAACACCTGAGCTCTCTTCACTCTCGGAGTGGTTCTGGGCTCGCCAGACGAGTGCACTATGACATATTTGACATGTTGTCTTCCTGGGGCAGTGTCGCTCTCACAACCGCTGTCCAGAGCACGGGGCTGTGTTTCCCAGGTGCTGTCACTTCTGAATTTATGAAGCCAATCAGCTTCCAGGCTGACAATGGGCTCACTCTTGACAAGGGTGACAGCTGTCAATGGGCCACTGCTGCTCTTGTGTCTCTTTTCTAAGCAACACTTGGTTAGGCTTCCAAGGAAAACACTAGCATTAGTCATACATGAGTCAGCTGTAGCTGTCCCACCCATTATAAACCCTATTCACATTGCCTGTTTCCAGATGGTTTTAACTGGCAACTACTTGAAAGTGTGTGCCTGTAGCCAGGACTGGGCTAGTTAGCACTGGATGTGATGAAGCCCACTTAACAATGAGGCTTAAGAATTGTTTCACTGATCCAAGTTTTCAGGAAGGTTACTTTCTCTTTTTTCCTCAAGCTCATTGCCATTCCTTTCACACTTCTCAGCATGCTTTTTGGACAAGCAAGCACATCTCCAGAGGTCCCTTCCAAGTACTGCCATTCCATGATCTCTAGCTTGACACTTTTGCCTTTGTCTTCTGGAAGTGCGTTTGTAAGTTAGGTGACCTCACTGGAGACAAAGAAATCGCCTGTGGCATTTAAGCTCTTCAGTATTAAAGAAATATTTCCAGAAAACCATCTGCAAACAACATACAGATGGCAACTTGGATTCAGAGCTCATTAAATGTCTTGGAATAGCAACCAAAATAGTAAAAAAGCTATATAGATTAAGTACGTTGGTTGCGTTGAACTCTTTGGGGGAGACTTTATGTTGGTGGAAAGAAATGACTGTCTAGTTCTGTACATACAGATACGTGAAGTTGTTGCACAGTGCTAAAATAATTTTTAAAGGAATTAGAGTAGTTCTTTTATCAGTCGCCAAATTTAAGGAAACTACTCTTCATGTACCCTGGGCTATGATTTCAACATACTCCCTGATTCATTGTCCAGGACTAAGCTATTGCAGGGGTATTCTGTGAACCTCTCAGCTTTCTAAGGACTGACTGCCATAGAGGCACACACTGCGTGACCCCTGACAAGAGGCTTACACAACGTGTGATTCAAACTGAGACATGACCAAGTCCTTCATGGGAAATCTTGCATTTTTCCCTGAAAGTTTGCTTTATTTTCCTGAAGACTTTGAGTGCTAAAATTAACGCTATTTTAAACTGCTTTACTGAATTACATCACACAACTTTATGCCTCTGCCTGTGAACTCGGACGCATACTGGCAGACAGCTGAGGACGTTTCAAACTGTTGTTTTATTCTTCTAAAGTACTTGACAACTTCATGTGGATATCATTGGGATAGTAAAAACACGCTCATGGAAGGGTTGCCCATTTCTTTTTTCTCGAGGAAGATTGATTGATCAAAACTAGTATATGAATCTTGCTAAAACATCAGCTTTTACTCTCCATAATGCAGTAATAAGAACCTTTCAATGGCAATGCTAATTAAGAAAAATATTTCTCCATGGCAGTGGTTTTTCTTTGATGTTCCTATCAGGCCAATGCAAACAGGCAAGTGCCAAAGAGCTGGAACTGTTTGCCTACTGGTGTGTCAGCAGTATCTGATATTGCAGGTCTATTTTCCAAGCAAGGCACGTGAGTTTTTGTGTCTAAGTTGTTGGAGCCCTAGTGGGAATTGCCCACATAAAGCTTTCTCCTGCAGATCAGTGGAACAATTGGTTCTTTACTGTTGATCTCAGTTTATGTATCTTCCTCCTCTCACAGTTTGAGTTCATTTGGCAATACAAGCAGCTTGTGCTTATTTCCTTTCTTTTTAAATCACGACAGTGACAAGTAGGACTTAGAAGCCTACTCCTTGTTGGTTTTTTGTTATTTCTGCACATGCCAGGTACTGCAGTACAGTGGAATTACTTTTAGAATAAAAGGTTCACACATTGTAAGTTAGACACAGAAAATATCTGTTTAGGCCAGCTTGGCTATGTGTCTGAGACTTCCAGAAGTTTGCTGTGGATTTTATAGCAGGATTTTAGTGCTGATTTCTGGACACAACTCCTGATTATTACCTGACTGAGTCAGGTTCTGGTACCCAGACACAGGAAACTCAGAGCAGATCTTGATAGGTCTAAAGTCAGGGGACTGGGGATGTATTATTACACTGTTTGAGATTTCTACAATCTACTTTAAGCCCTTTGGTGGCAGCTCTTATCTGCTCTGTTTCATTTAAGCATTGGCTCTGAAGAATGACATTCCCTGGCCAAAATGCCACTCAAGAAAGATAACCTTGTGCTTCCCATGGAGCGATGTAAACCACTCTGCGGGGCACAGCAGAGTGGAGAACCCAGATCTGCCAGTAACCCTGCCAAGGCAGTTAACTTTTCCCTGCCTCACTTTTCCTTCATATGAGGCTTTCACATCCACTTTAGCACATTAAAGATGATGCACATCCAAGAGTTGACATTCTCGGGGGGAGGTCCCTGTTCTGCTTCAACTACAGCAATCTGCAGGAAAATGTGAAATGTTAAAACACATTTCTGTAAGTGTTTTCTAACTTTTCTTGCTGAAAGGCACATTTTGCTAGGCACAAAAATATGTAACCCTTCGCTATATTTTTAAAGCATTACATCAAGAAAATTGCCATCAAATTTTCAAGTATGGATTTCTTGTTCCTGTGGTTAATTTGTTTTGACCGTGCTATCTACAAAGGTAAGACGGTGAAGCAGTAATGTTTCCTACTACAAACAACACCATGAATTAAAACTAAATGAGGCAATTTTGTCACTAACAACAGGTATGTCCATGAAGAAATGGAACTCGGGAGCTCTTATTTTATAGGCACAATCCCTTCTTTGAAAAATATGACTTTTAAAATATTAATTTTAAAACACTGTTCACTTGTAAATACATAAATGACATTAAAAGAGAGTATGTAGGATGTAAGAGGTTATTTTTCCTCTTTTCTGCTCCCAGTTATCATCCGGTGTGTTTACAGCACGGTGCCTCTGTCACAACATGCAGGATTTGTGGGAGAGTGAGGCTGCTATGAGTGTTACATGTCAGGCTGTAAACTAAACACTCCTGTGCTCGGGAGGCATCACAGAGGGATTCATGTGGTGAGGAAACATCGTTGTCCAGGGTAAACTTGAAACAACCGTGTTTTGTTGACTCCATATTTCAAAACTAATTGTGTGTTCTGAGACTACTTTCTCTCCAAGCAGTAAATGTTGTGCCCTATATTATTTAATAAGCCTTTCACTTATGTGTAGAAGAGTGTTCTGTAGATGATGGACGTAGAAAATATCCCAGCTCAATCCCTACCTTGATTTGTAGGGCAAGAGAGTTAGTCTAATCATCACAGATGTAAAAGATGTTGAAATTCACTGGATCCTGCACTTCCACCAAGGCCGGTTTATTTTAAAATTCCTCACCATTGTATCACAGCCAGGTGAATCACACCATCCAGTGAGACCTCTGGCACAAAGGATCCTCCTGTCGAGAGGCCTGTGTGACCACAGCTGCTGTCTCTGGTCAGAACCACTCTTCCCAGCTGGAAGGCTGAGGCTGACCACTATGCTGGGAACTGGGATACCTCGTTCTGATCCTAACCTCTGTCTGCTCTGTAATTTGGATAAACAGTTTTCTTTTTTTTTTTTTTTGTACCTCTGTTTTCTTTGCCCAGCCTTTGTCTACAGGATGTCTGAATGTTGGGCAGCAAACTCCGCCTTTTGCTTTGTGGGGCTTTGCACTGTGGTGCTCTTACTTGCTATGAACAGAGGGTATCTGACCCCTTGGGATTTGTTGGACTCCTACCCACCATCCCCTGCTGCTATAGCAGGCTGGAGCATCCTCCAGCAACTGTATCACTCCTGCTCTGGAACATCTTCCTCCATCTGTAGCCAGACTTACTCAACCCACAGAATGGGCTCCTTCCATAGACTGACTTCTCCAGTTTTAATTCTTCCTCCTGTGCACTCCACTCAGGCTGGAGAGCAAGCACAGGCTAATAAACAAGACTAAGTAGTGAAAAAGCTATGGGTGCAGTTTTACTGGGGAGGGTGGGGTTGCACTTTATCTGAGATGACTTCTCTGAAATGAGGATGAGAAATTTGAAGAAGCGGCAAGGGGCAGCTCAGAGTGTTTTGGATGTTTCTTGGAGACACAGACTGCTTTTTGAGACATTTATTTTGTGTGATCTGATTGGTGTATGCTGAGTGCATTCTGGAGGTGACTCGCTCACTACTTGGGTGCAGGGGGGTGAGAGAGAAGCAAGAGAAGTTTGCTGTATCTTTGTAGAAAGCTTCGAGGTTTTTTTTTAGTAAACTGTCAGAGGGAGTCCCGTTTAAAGTTTTCAGAGAACTCCCCTCATCCTATTCTCAGCCTAATGATGACTTGACTGGCAGAGGAAGACCTTTTCCCGTTTGTGTAGCCAGCTTGGAATAAGGGCTACAAGGCAGACGAGTAAATAGCAAAGGAAGGAGTGGCAGAGGGCAAAAGGAAGATTAATTAAATCCACAACTTCCAATATATTGCAGTTTATGGTTGCTTGGGGTTGTGTAAATACTTTCCTACAATGTAGTCATCCAGACATTATCCTAACAAGAAATCAATTTAGTCAGTTAAATAAATAGGCACAAGAGTATGGTTTGTGGTTTTTATACTCCATGTAACTCTCCCATACTGAGTATGCACTAACATTCATGTTTCTACTGGAGTATCTGTTTACATAGAATATTATGTTCATAAGTCTTAATTTAATTTTTGACCATGACAGTAAGAACTTATTGCCCCCCAAAAAATCTACTGCACACAGCAACCTGTAAATGGAGATAAGACTCTCTCCAGGGGGGATACCACTGTAGTTCATTTTAACAGTGACTTTGGTAGGATAGGATTACATGAAATTATTCTAATTCTTCTCTTTCCTCATCAGGTCAGTTCAGTGAATTGACTTGAGGTTTTGGTGCCAAAAGTAGTGGTTTGTTTTCAAATTACTTAAACTGGATTTCTCCTGTATGCCTTCTGTTGCTATTACAGCTAGCACAATTAAGCACTTCCCCAGCCCAGCCAGAAGGTTTGTTAAATGAACATCAGTGGGTCAACTGCCTACACCTGCCACCAGGCTCCTGGCTTGTATGCCCTGGGTGGGGCTGCTGCCTGGGGTCTATTTGCTGGTAGAGGACGTAGGGAGGAGGAATTGACCACCTTTGGTGTCAGAGCCCAGTCTGAGCTTGGCAGGCTAAGGTAAGGTGGCTTAAAAGAATTATCATGCTGGAGTTTTAGTTTTGAAACTAGATGTTTGAAGCTAAAATTGTAGAAGTACAGTGAATTTTGCGTGTGAGAGTAACACTATATCCGGGGGGGGCCTTTGAACAGTCTTTATTTGACTTTTGTCAAAAATAATGTATTGATAATTTTAAAGGCTGTGTAAACAGATCTTGCAGATGCTGAAATGAAGGGATTGCTTTAGCTAACATATGGAAAATATTTACAGCTCTTAGACAATGGTGATAAATAAGAGTAAACAGAATGTCAGATAAGCACTGCATTCCTTTATTTTCACTGAAGTCTCAGAGAAAAAATATATGCTGCTTTGTTAGCAGGAAGAGAGGAATTGCCTGATTTTGGAGGGCAAGCTGATCTGGGGAAAAATGTGCGGGTTAAGCAAAGTGAAATATCAGCTTTAAAATCCTTAATAAATTCACATGTTGGACTATCTCTCCCAAAGTCTGATCTAAAAGTGATTTTTGTGGAGTAGGAGCTTGGGTTATGGCTTAATTTTCTGTCCACTTTCATTTAACTTGCAATTAAAAGTGAAAAAGTCACAATGACTATAGGCCCATGCAGTGGCAGCTGGTGTGTGTCTCTGCAGGCTGGGCAGGGGGACGAGCCAGCAATAAGGCTACTCTTCCTTTCCTTGGCCACCAAGGTAATACCAAAGGATTTCCCATGTTAGGAACAGTCTGGGTGTCTGAAAGCAGCAGGGTCTGGGTGTGTGGCAGCTCAGCTGGAGAGAGCAGACAGCAGCATGCAGCACTGAGCAGCGCCTCTGGCTCCTGTCCCTTGTAGATGGGAGCTGAAGGCAAAACTGTGGTAGAGCTCATCTTCTCAGAGCTGAGCCCAGCTGCTTGGGCTGAGGTGTAGTGCCATTTCCCTGTGGTTTTACAGGCTGTGTTTCCTCCTCCCAAAGCTCCTGGGGATTCCCTGGGAGCATCGCAGAGGAACCGCACTGTGCCCTAGAGCCTGAGCAGTTACCAGGGCCCAAGCATCCCGGGGTCATTGCTCTGGAGGAGAAAGGCAGGAGAATGCTGACAGCCTGAATGGGATGCAGTGCAGCTGGTGCTGACTGTATTCTGCCTTCCAGCAGCCAAAGCCATTCCAATAGGCTTACAAATATGGGTTTGAGTTACCAGAGTTTGGCCGGGACTTTTCAGTATGGAGTAGGGTCCTATACAAATGGTTTCTCATCCACCTCGAGTGGTGGAAGGCTGGATGGTTGATGTTTTGGTTTCTTATATTTTAAAGCATGAAAGATAGCTGGCTTTCTAATAGAGTCAGTGTTGCTAATATAAAAGAAATTAAATACTTTGGTAACTTTGTGAGAAAGAAATGTGACTTTGAACAAGTGTGTTACTAAAGCAGAGATCTAAGAGATATTGGCTCGTGTAAAATGTTGGTTGTTTGAAATAATGACATTTAAAATGTTGCTAACCTAAGAATGTTCTTTGATTTTTAGTATTGTTTCTTTTGGATATGCTTAGTTGTTTATCTAAGCAACTCTGGTCATTTAATAAGGTTTCAAGATAAAGGGTAAATAGAGGAAAGAAATAAATACAGGTATTAATACAAATAGCTTCTACTATAACAACTGCAGTTTTTTCATTTTGCAACCTTGAAAATATATTACAATGTATTGGTTTGGTAAACTTTTCCAGGTGTCTAAAAAGAGCAGGACTGATAATACTAATCCATACCTAAAATGCTTAGGAATTACCTAAGATTTGTTAGTTTTGGCACAGGCCTGCAAAGGCAGACCAATGTCATCGTGTTTGAAAAAGGAGGATGGTGGCAAAGGGTGATTCAAGCGCAGCATAAACTTGGTTCATTTACAACATGATCTTGGTTTTAATAAAAACCTGGGGAATTGGTATACAGTGCTGGCAGAAAGTCTAAGGAGAAATCAGATTTAGTTGTAGATACCAATAAAGCAGCATAGCCAAGGGTTGTCATTGCTGCTTAAAGCTTTTTAAGATGACTAAATCTGTACATTGGGTTTTGTTTGTTGTTTTTTTGGTATTGTTTTGCAGGCTTTTTTTAAAGGTCAGCCTGTAACTGTGTCCGAGGTACATTTATATGATGATTGTGGTGTCCTGGTCTGCTCTAAGTTTCACTGACAAACATGCACCAGATCACTTGCAGCTCAATCACGTCAGTGCTGGGTCCAAAAAGAACCAGCTGTGAATGCATCTGAGCTGTCTCTGACACTGCTCCAAGTCTGGAAAAATTAATTCCTCCCTCTCTGAGCAGACAGTGTTGTGCAATGGCCTGAGCTCACTAAATACTTCTGTTGTCCAATAGAAAGTAACATAGGTACAACATCTGCTTTAATAGTAACTGGCTTGTTGAGTCAATAGATGTTTGGGCTGGCAATTTTTTTGGTATTTGTTTGGGTTTTGGTTTTGGGTTTCTTTTTTCAATTTATGCTCTGTTTCTACTACCAAACAAGTTACAAGAGCTTGGTACAACCATGCCATTTTGGCCACTATTTTTGTACTGTTTTGCCTGCTAAGCAGACCTTGGAGACAATGTTTTACGGCAGACCTCCAGGAATCGGGTTAATTCTATTGCTGCTGTATACACAAAACTAGTGTTATGGAGTTTCTGTTATGTCCTTATGAACTGTCTTGAGGAAACATTTTATGACAGATTTCCTAAAGATATAAAATGATACTACAAACTAGGGTGGCTAATTATTAAACCATATGGAAAAAAATAAATGATAAAGCAAGAAAAACAACCTACACACTTTGGTATGTCATATTGTAATGTTTCCTGAAAGTGGTGAGCTTGACTAGCAAGAGTTCTATTGTCATCCCCTTCCTGTCCTGCCCCCTATATCCCTTGGCTCTGTAGTACTCTTGCAGGTGTTGTTTGTTGCAAAAGGCATCCAACCCTTAAGGAATCTTGATAACTACTCCTCAATGTGCAATATGCTATTTGTGCCAACTGATCTCCGTTTCTGCTTTTGGAGCTAGAAGTTTGCAGTAGTTTTTCTTGAAGAGGTTTTTGCCAGCTGCCTTAGTTATTTTAGTGTTTGCAGGTCTGCAGTCACTGGCAGCATTAACAGTATTGTTTATTGTCTGTCTTTCTGCAAGTAGTCTGATGTTACACAAAAACACCATCTCGCCCACCTCCCTATTTTAGGGCTCCAGTGAGCAGCATCTTATTCCTGGGATGTTTATCCTCCAGAGCCCTACTCCAGCACCAAAGACAAGGGTCCAAAATGAGGGCTGATGGATAGAAGCAGTTAATATGTTCAAGCAGCACAGCATTAATATTTGTGCTTTAACTTCAAAAAAATACTAATGTTAAGACAAAAAAATTAAAGGGGAGGGGCACAAATATACTTTACAACAGCACTGTGCTTACATCTTCAGTGCTAGTGGGCTGCAAGTGGGTCTGTTTTTGTGAGCAAATGGATATTCTAATTTCTCATCTCCTTTCCAGGAAATACAGCCTATAGCCAGGGCCAGGATAATCACCTCCCAGAGTTGGTGGACCTGCCCTAAGATTAGCAAGGACTACATGCTCACAGTTGAGGACTAGCTTGGGTTCATCATGACTAATTATTAAAGTGAAAAAGAGCAGTAAGAATCCTGTCTTGAAAAATCCCCAGTGATCTTGGGGGATCTGGTTAAGGCCAAGCCCAGAGTTGCAGTTAAGGAGCAGAAAAAGTCTGGGGCTCCAGGTGGTGTAGAGGCAAAAGCTGGTTACCAAAGGAAGGGGTGGGCTGCACAAGGACTTTGTCCTGGATGGTTTAGGGAAGGTTTGATGGATGTGGAAAAATGTTCAGGCCATGCCTAATATTATACTTATATTTAGGGTTAGCAGAGAGACAAAGCCCACGTAAACACTAACCCAAACCCGAACCTTAATTCTAGTCATGGGCTGAACCATAATCCATGACCCCCAGTTATGTCCCAGGGGAATAAACTGACAAGGATCAAATGTTTACACAGCCTACCTTTCCCTCTGGCAACCCTTATGTGCTGCACTCACATCTGGTGTGTCCTAATCCATTGTTTACCCTTAACACTAACCCCAGATGTTGGCTGATCATTCTGTAGTAATGCCCAGTTATGGCCCAGACAGATACACCAGGAGTTAATTTTTTGTGTGGCTGACGTATTCTTTTGGCTGTCCCTTGGAATTCTGGCCCTGCTCTGACCTGTGTCTCTCTCCTGACCCTAGGTATGGGCTGAACCTTAACCCATGACCACCACGCATGGCCCAGATGCCATGGCTGAAATCCTTGTGCAGCCCACAACTTGATTTGGCAGCCCTTTTTAATCTCATAGCAGTTGGAGCTACTCCTTCAAGGTAATGTGCAGATTAGGTGGTGATTATCCAGCCCTGATCCAGCCTCATGTGCCTAACAACAAGTACATTACAAAGAAAACATAAGATAAGACAAGAAATGCCTTTTCTCCAGGCCTATTCTGCTGGGCAGACAGACAGCTTCTATACTGGGCCGTACTGAGGCTTGTTGTAGGTAACCTGCTTGACAGAGCCTCTACCCAAACCTCCATGTCATGGTCACAGTTCATGTTGTTCTTGGACTCATGGCAAATGGCCTCTCTGGTAGGGCAGTTTGGTATGTCCTTTCTCCAAGGCCACTTTCAGTACACTGAACAACTGTAATATTTTGGCACTATGACTCTGTGTTCAACAACTCCATTTTACATGTGGCCTTGTTTAAATGATTACTAATACAAGCCGTTCAGCTAGGGACAGAATCGCTGTCAAGCACATGGAAATACACCAACAAATGCAATGCTGACCAAATGTCTAGTGCATCCTATCACATTTTTGAGAACAATCACAAGGTAAAATGCTCACTCTTTGGCAAGGGGAGATCTCAATTAGGAGGTGCCAAAGGAATTCATAAAGCTTTGGAAAGCTTTACAGATCCCTTTCTCTAGGGAAAGGGGGAATTCGAACATCATTTCCTTGACTGTTTACAGCTGAAAATGAAAGCTGGAAACCCATCAACACAAGAATTTTAACAGAGTTTTGTTGCCACAATTGGCGCTCTGTGGATTATTGATTCTGAAGCCGTTGAGCTTATTCCCAGGTGTCCGTTTTGTAATTTCTATTGGAGGGTTTGCATTTTATAATCTAATTGGAATTTGCAAGATTCTTATGCATGCTTATTTATAAAATTCAAGGTTATGTACTGAGATTTTTAGATCTCTACTGCGCTAATGCAGATAAGAGTATGATGTACTCCACGTTCCAGTCACTGTTAACTCAAGGACTAGTAGTCCACACTACCTAGCCTTGGATGAGGCAGCTAAGATGAATTAAGATATAGAAGGTCATTAACAGCAACTTCTCCTTGTAGTATCCCTGATATAACAACTGCTAGAAACAAATGTTGCTGTGAAAGAGTACATTTTTGTTCAGCAGTTTTCCCTGGCACTGGACTTACTGTACTATTAGTATTTTTTCAATAGTTTAAGAAACTTCCACTGCAACTGGGGGTGTGTTTGGTGTAAGCAGAAGTACATGGCAGAGGGGTAGTCTAAAGCAGCAGCTTCTGAATCTTCTTGCCGTCCGTGTTGGCGATGAATTTACTCTACTTTGGCAAATAAAGTGGATCACAGGTCTGAGGATCCTTAAGTATGTTGTACAGTACTCTGGTCATCTCCTCTGTTGTGGGCCCTTGTGTGTGAGGGGTTGCCAGAGCCTGTGCACCTCCCAACCTCCATCTCCTCCTCTGCTGGTGTTTGGATGGAAGGCTGAAAGTATTATGCTTGAACAAGAAAGGAAATTCTGGTGGTTTGGGGTCATTCAAAATGCACACTCTGCAGCACTAGGGAAGAGCTGTCATTTTCTGTGCTGGTGAATTTGCCAAAACCAGCACCAAGAACTGGCTGAAATGAATTAACCCAGATAACTGAGGAAGACACGTTCTTTGGTTTGAATTTGCTGTGATCATTTATCATGTCATTAATGAGACAGCACCGACTCCTTCTCATTTGTTCCCAGCTGCTTCCTTCAGGTATTCCTGCTCTTATTTACATTTCCCCTTCCCATACTTCCAGATGAATCTTTCTGCTGACCTGTATTCCACAACACCCCTGCACTTTCTGCCTTCGTGCCCTATGGGGTATGGCTTTCAGTTAATGCCACATTTCAGGCTTTGCAATCACATTTGTTAAATATCTTGTGATTAAGTTGGAGATCATGCACTCAAGATTGATGGAGCTTTGTGGTGCAGCATGAAGCTCAGAGAGAGCAAGGTACTTTAGGTACTTACCCTGCTTCCCCGGCAGGTTTTGAAGATCATGCCAAAGTGTATGTTAGGAAAGAGAAGTTACTGTTGTCCGTGTTCTGGCTGCCTTAAACATGTCATGGATTTCTGGGCTCTCTTCTGCATAGCAGTTACTATAGAATTAACCAAGACTTCTCTGCACAGGCAGCTACAAACTAAATTTATCTGGTTTTAATTAAATCTGATGTTTTATAATAGGTCTGCAGGACAAAATTAAAGAGCGGTGATAAAATCACAGTAGTTGCCAACATGGACTTAAGCTTCTTAAGTCTCTTCCCCTGCTCACCCCCCCTTTATAATGCAGAGAGTAAAGCTGGGTGCCATTTGTGCTCTGTGGGATTTCTGTCTATCAAAAAGCTCTCTGAAAAAGAGGTCCTCCTTGCTTTCTTCTTCAAAGCAATGTTGGATGTGAACAGTCCTTGATAGTCTATTTCCAATTTTTGCCTACTATTTCCAAATCTCACCTACTTTGATATATATATTCTGTTTACGACAGTAATTTGCTCCATTGCTTATTTGTCCTACTTGAGTGAATACTGTCTTGTACAAAAATTGATTGGTGGACTGTTGGTTGTCCTTCACCTCTCATGTTAATAAGGATGTCGAACCATTAGCAATGCTGGGAAGCAGTACAAATTAGACAGGAACTGGTATTTTATCATGTTGCTGTGGTGGTATGAGCTTGCCAACACAGTCTGAGATGTTGAATCTGGACAATTGGCCATGGAGAAAGTCTTGTCTGTTTAAGGCCTAACATTAGAGAGAGAAAAGACCTCTGTCATACCTCCAGACCATTTCTGTGCAAGAGAAGCAGACGCCAGGACTGTTTTGCTAGTTAGGGTGGAAAATGTGTTTGGTTTATGTCTCATATAAATAATAAAAGTAATAAAAAGGCACAAATACCTCACTGCAAATGAAGCAGTGAGGAACAAATTGAAGAGAAAAACAAATAGATGACCAAAGCATATTAACCACTCGGACTGAAATCTGACTTCAGTCTGCAATAAAAGGCTTTATTAGCCTCTACACTTGATGTACTCAGTTGATTTAAGCACCTTGGTTCTTGTTTTTCCAGAAGCGAAAAAAAAGCCCTATGAGGATAATCATGTTCACGAACGTCACTAGCTGGGGAGGAGGAGAAGGGTGCTGGGACTCCTTCGCTTGTTCACTCTTGTCTCTGCCCAGGAGACCAGTCAGTGCTTGCTCTGTTAGGAGACCCTGGCAGGAGCGTATCTTTTCTTGTCAGAAATGCAGCTCGCTCTATTGAGAGAAGGAGAATAAAAAAAGAAAAGAAAAAAGTACACACAATGTCCTTTTTCCTCCAACAGTGGAAATGAGCATAATGCTCTTTCCTTGCTCAGAGACCCAAGCCAGGCTTCCAGCGAGTGCTGTGCCTGGGTCCCTCTCCCCAGCTCTGCGTCCCAGTGGGCTGGGACTCGCGTTCCCTCTGTGGCACAGGCTCCCACAGCTGCAACCCACCAGTGCCCTGACCTCGTGTTTGCTCTCCATCTCCAAGGGAACCACCGAAGCCAAATAGTTCAGATTCAAATGTTCCAAGCCTTGCCATCTATCAGCCTATATCCTAGGCAGGGGCTTCTGGTGTCTGTTTCTCTGAAATGCAGACCTATTAAAATGCCCCCTTACTGAGCCCAAACGCAGTTTTCTGATGTCTCATTGTACATGAATGCTGCTGTCTTTTGTGGAACACTTGCATTGGCAGCGGTCAGCTTTGTGTTTGAGGACCAACTGATATTTAGGTGATGGTTTGTTTGTTTTTAAAAAAAGATACTTCATCATTAAAACATCTTTTTCTTGCCTATGCATTGTTCACAGAGATCTGCCTTATCCAGTGCTGAGGAAAACACTGCAGACACCTTCTGCTGATAATAAGCTGCCATTAGTCTGTCAAATACAATGGTTCTTAAGTGCTTAGTAACAATTATAACAGTTATTGCACATTTTTTAGTCACTGCTACATTTCTGACCTTTATTAGTTAATTGCCTCATACAAGAAAGCTCAGAGACCAGCCATGCTGGGCCAGTGTGGCACATAGGGACTGTTTGAACATTGCCACCATGGATAGAGGGACAGGAAGGCAGAGAGGAGTTCAGTGGAGCTGTCTGTTTGCTCTAGGATGTAACTTCTTAAAGCTAACATCTCATCATTTCATAAGCATTTGGTTGTGAAAGAAGCTACCTGGGTTATTCCTGGAAAGGAGTGAATTTTTGGTCCTCTGAAGCAGTTATCGAGTCCTTCAGCCTGATGTGTCATGCACCAGTTGGGTGACACTGCAGTGTGCCCTGCTGGCTGCAGAGGCTGATGGAGAGAAAGCTGAGACTGAGCAGACTACCAGGGTTTGTCTGAAGATGTTTTTTCCAGATACCATGAACCATAATCTTTTCTGGCTTCCTTGAAATGCTGAGTGCTAAAATAAGTGCAGTAGATGGAAAAACTAAAGGAGAACACACAAACAACAGATCAAATGAAGTGAAGGCACAAACTTTAACATTCAGGATTCCTTCAGAAATGCAGGATTAGATTAAGATGTAGATGATGATACATTAGAAAAACCAAGATATAAAATTCTGTGTGATTATATGCTACCTCCGTAGAAAACACACAGCCTTGGTCTTAAGAGCAAAATCAGTTTTTCTGAACTCAGTTTTCAGGACAGAAGGAACAATTTTCAAAGTCTGAGAGGAGCAACAGTTCTGTGATTTGGAAGGCAGGGCCAGTGCAGGATGCTGCTGCCTGTTCACCAGGACAGGGCTTCGTGGGACGCGTGTTTGAGCCCCTGCTCAATTAACTGTCGCAGCCTTCTCAGGAACGTCTATGTGGAATTTTTACAATACATACTTCACACAGTTTAGAGTTGAATAGATGATTATAATAACTTGCAATTACAATATCATCTTATATAGTTATATTCAGTTTTATGTTATAAAACTTTAAATGGCTTGGAACCCTGTTTGGAGAGAAAGTGATGCCTCTCTGGAACTCAGCAGAGGTGTTTGAGCTGCAGTTCCCCCAGATAAACAGGAGTGAGCCCCTGGTGGGGCCTTTGTGAGGTGCTCTCCTTGGGAATGCGCTGCTCCAAGCGCCTGTGAGACATTGGACCTGTTAGTTCCCTTGGTGCCCTCCACAGGACATCTTCTCCCTTCTCCACATAGCCTCTTGAGGGCACGTGCTGAGGTGGATATGTTTGTGTTGTGGCTCTTAATCTGTGGGATACATGCCCAGAGTACAGCACAGGTCCCTCCACTTGTATCCTAAGATTTTGAAAGCCTCCTAAACTAAAAAAATGTGAACAACTTAAACTCTGCAATATCTCAGAGGACCCTGTTTAAGCATAAACGTTCAAACTGAAGTGGGGCCTGGGAATGCATGAGCTGTTGAGTCGCCTTCCACCCTGACATTCCTTCTCTTTCACTCTTGCCACAGCATGTTTCCCTCATATGTGGAGGAGCTCTGTCAGCACTTCATTGTAATTAGCTTGCCTGCACTCGGAATGGCTCTTAATGAGCCAGCTTGATGCTGCCTGGGTCTCAGGAGTGTGACTGACAGCTGGGACTTGTACACAATAGAGGAAAAGATGTGGAGTTTGCAGGAAAGTGTGCACTTTGGGTAAATAACCATGTGGATCTGAGGCATGTGCTCTGGAACATGATTCAGGCTACAAGTTTAATTTGAAGTGAACAAGGAAAGAGAGAATTATCAATAGCTTGAAACTGATAGTTGCTGAATGCTCTCGGTTCCCTATGGATGTTGCATAGAGCTTGAAAAGTTTGTTCCTGTTGCATGTTACTATTCCCTCCTTTATTTGGTATTCTCCCATGTAGTTTTATTGTATCTTTATTTATAGGCCTGGGTTGTTGAGGGAAACCTTTGCTCTAAACAAGACATGTATGTTAAATAGGAAGGCTCTGCACGCACAGCGCTGCAGCTGCCCCTGGCTGTACCGCTCTGTGGGGTAGGGACAGACGGCTGATCCTGCAGGGCAGCTGTCCTGGGGAATCTGCTGTGCTTAGACTGATTTTTTTTGAATGTTTCCTGGGGAAGAGAGTGTTTGACAGTACAAGAGCAGTGGACTGCACTGAGGAAAAAATAATTAAAAAAAAGGGATACTTTTTCCCTTTCATCTTAAGGGCAAGCAAGTTTATCTCTTTTAAGGGGAAGCAAGCTCTGAATGGAGAGGTTTGCCCCAGGAGGCTGCGTATTCTCTGCTCCCCTTGGCTGTACTGAGATGTTCAAAATGCTAATGAGTTCATAGTTCCATGTTGCTAATGAGAGTGAACAGAGTGCATTTCGCTCATGGAAAGCCTCTTCAAGAAGCCTTGCGCAAAGCTCCCTGAAGTTGGTGGAAACCTTCCTGCTGACCTCAGCGGGCACTGAATCAGGTCATACATCACATCTGTCCTAGTAACCTGTGGATGTATGTAAATAGCATGCTGTAGAAGGTGCTAAAACTGTGCAGTGCAGTTCATGAGTTTTGTAGAATCTATAAAACTTTCCTTGTAAGTACCAGACTATAATGCAGTCCTTTCAAAAAAGTAAAAATAAAATAAAAAGCAAACCCATCACCACCAAAAAAACCCGTTTGACCAAACAAAAACCCGTAAAAAAACCCAACCCAAGAAAAACGAAACCAAACATGGACACCCTCTCATCCCCCCCCCAAAACCAAACCATTAAAGAACAAACCACCAACAAACACCACCCAACAAACACCACCCAACAAAACTCAAAAAAAACCCACAAAAATCCCCACCTGGGGGATTGAACAATTGGATGCAGATCATGAAGTTCTGCTTTGAAGAGACACCCTCTTACTGTGTGAAAACCAGAGTCTAAAAACAGTGCAGAGAAGTTCTGTGACATTAAAAGAAATGAGAATTTCCTGTTGTAATGAAGTATACTTGAGGAGCCTGTGGACCACTGTACTTGGAAAGAACGTTATATATTAGTAAATGGATTACGTTTGCTTTATGGGCTTGCTCTCTTTAATGTTCTGAAGCTGAAGTCATCTCTCTGGGTAATAAAAACTCTTGTCAGTACAGACATGTAACTCCTGTTAACGTTGGAGAGTGGGTGTTACTACTTACTGGCATAGGATGTAGCTTTATCTATTCCCAACTAGCTCTCAAGTACAAGCATTCTTCCAGTAAACTTAAAAATCTTAATAAATTGTACTTATCTGGCAGTGGTGCAAAGTACCACGAAATGCAGTAGCAGTATTTTCAGGTGTTGATTTAATTGTGAGTGTGTGTGTATACACATGTGTACATATGTGTATGCATCTGTGTGTACACACACATACATGCCAAAATATAATTCATTTTCAAATTTGGGCCAAGTACCAGGAAATCTGTGTTGTCTATAGGTAATTGAAGATTAATTTAAAGAATCGTAAACTTTCTAAAGTGAATACTACTTTTACTGCAGTGTAAAGGTGTTATTTTTTATTTTGTGGCCAAGAAAGGTAAAAAGGGACTGGTCTGTAGCTTTACTTCTCCCTCACCATTAACTCTTTAAAACATAGTGCCTCATGCTTCAAAATTTTATAATTTTTTAATTTTTTTTTTCCTCTCAGTATCCTTAACTTTGTTTCAGACCTATGGTGCAGAGATCCCATTTCATCAGATGCATGTGACTAGCAGCTCACAAAATCCTGTTAGAATGATATCATCAGTCACCTTTAGAGATAGCTACCTTTTGAACCTTTTGAGGCTATTCTGATTATTCTGGCAGCTAAGGAGGCTGAGGGGGCAGAGGAGCAGCAGCCGCAACAGTCTTGTTCTTTCAGCAGGAACTGAGTTCCTTTCCTGCTTACTAGCTTTGATAGCCACTTGATTCAGACTCTTGTTTTCCTTCCATATGCTGCTGATCTTAAAAGACTTATCTCCCCAGTGCTGCAGATGCCCACTGACAACTTCGTCTTTTTAAAAACTCTTTGCATGTTTTTTCTCTGCTGGAGTAGAAAACTTCACTGAATGACAAGTTCATTTTCAGAAATAAGCACATTTTTCTTTGAAGTCTCTGCTGGGGGAGGGTGAGAGTTCATATTTTCTTCAGCTGTTGTGGTTGACTTTTGAGGCTTTTTACTTTAATGGCTTGATTTATTCCGGTTGTCAGAAATGAACACGTTCAGAGCTCTAGTAATACATACAAATATTTACAGATGGCAACAACAGTTTGGAGTAATGTCCTGAGAAATAGCCCTCTTCACAGCAATTAGTAGGGTAGCCATAAAGAACTGGAACTACAAAAGGGTTTCCTGGATACAAGCAACAAGAGACTAAGAGCCTATTCAAGGGAGATGGGTAATCTTCATTATGACTTTTCTCCATCTTATTAGCATCTTATTAGTCTGTGTTACTGGAAAGGAGTGCCATCTAAACCAACTTTCTTTACTTCTGACAGAGCCTTTCGCAAAGCATTTGGTTATACCATTTGAGTTAGACCAGCTCAGGGTTTGAGGAGAATTTTGCATTCAGTATCTCACATCTTACTTTGAAAGTGTTCAGTATGATAAAATGGACATTTTTATGTACTCAGTGCAAGTGCTTCTCTCCATGGCTAAACAAGCACGTGCTTCTACACATCGCATCTTCTCCACGAGGAAGATACAGGATTACTCTAAAGAGTAATTACTGTAATTACTTCTGTTTCTGTCAGGAAAAAATAATAGCATTGGCAAGATTTCCTGTACAACAGCAGATCTTCTTTCCTCATCTCTTGGAAATCATCAGGTGCAGAAACCAGCAGTTGCTGAGTCAGTCCCATGTCATGGTGATGCTGATGCTTTCATCAGGTGAAAGATTCAGCTGCTGCCACTGAGACAAGCCTGCCCTTGTACTAGGTCTTTACCTTGTGCCATGACTGGTACGTGACTGTCGGTCAAAGCAGACTGGGGCACATGCACAAAAACTTTAACTTCCCCTTCCACCCCGAAAGTTATTTTCAGCATCTCCTTAATTTGTCTTGTGGCTACACTGTCACTGCTACACATAAAGGAAGAAGAGAATACAAAGTTGGCTCTTCTGACAGCAGCCTGCGCTTGGGTCGGTGTAAGGCAAGTGTAAAACCACTGCCCAAACCCCAGTCTGTACAGCTCTTGCATTTGGCAGGAGAATCGGAAGCATGGTTCTCCACAGCATTTGTTTTGCCATTTTAAGCATTCAGTTTAGTCAAAAACAGTGAATGGAAAGTTGTCCTGGCACTACTTGTAGCTACAAAGAGTGTGTGGTATGGAATTCATACAAGATATTGATATTCAAACCAGCCTCAGTTCTTCTAAGGACCTAACATGCACTAGAGGCCACAGTTGTAATCTAATCTGGTTAGAATATGTCCGCAAAAAGACATGAAATGCCACAAATAAGATGCTATAAATGCTACTTGATTACTGAGTGCAGCTTTTAAGCCCTTGTCCTTTTACCTCCCTGGAGATGAAATTATAAACAACTTCTAACAAAAGGCTGATTGCTGCAACCTGAATGAGTTTTGAAAATACAGTATCTCTTTCTGGAAGCTGTAATAAGCTTCCAAAACAGGCTTCCTAAAATCAGGTAGTTCAATTCATCAGGAGGAGGAAAGTGCTAGGGAAGCAAAAAAGGACTGGTTATTGAAGACTACATACACTGTTATTTATCTGAAAGCTTCTAAATCCATTGTAGCATGGTAGATCTAAGTTCCACAGACATCCAAACAGGGTCATGTGTCAATCTGCACCTTCTTCTTTCCAAATTCTTTGTTTGGTTGTTTTGTTTTGTTTTGTTTCTTTGTTTGGTGGTTGGTTTTTTTTTCTTTGAGAAAGTCCATTTCAAGTTTCCCTAATCTTTTTGACCTCCAGTATGCATGGACCATCAGCTGTAGTAGTCTCTTTTCAGCACTCAAGTGTTTGCAGAGAAGACGATACCCTGCCCTCTGCTCATCTAGTTATATAATAAACATCCCAGTAACTGTGTAAACATTGAGTATCCATAAATGATTGCAGAGCAGCTCCAGTCCATCACAAGATCCTGATAAGGCTAAAGCTTGTCTATGTGAGCTGTGTTGTAGCAGAGTTTCTTGACTACGCTGTTATTTGTCACGTGAATCAACCATTACACTAATCCTGCATTTCTTGTGCATCCAGTACTCTCACCGAAACCAGTATCTTCATGTGCAAAGAATGAATAATGGAGTTTCCACTTCTACAAGAAGTGTTCTATAGAAATCCATTTAAAATTCCTTCAGAAGTCAAGCCAGCAATGTTCATGGTTGGGGTGGTGCATTGTAGCCATGTCCAATATCAGAGAGCAAAACAGTGCTGGATGGTAGGAGCTGGAGCTGATCTGCAAATGTTGTATGTACCTGCTGCTCCTTGAGGACCAGTACAGTATTACTGACTGGTAAATGCCAGAAGACAGCATGCAGATGACCACAGGACGCATGATGGTGACTTGTTGCCTTGCACCTCCACAGCACTAGTGCTAAACTCACCTCTGGTTGTGATAAGTAAAAGTTGTTTTGAGACACTATGTTAGGTAGTGTGCCATGGGGACGAGGTGCTCTTCAATGTCTGAGCAGAAATTACAGCTTCTAAAAAGCTTTGAGAACAAAAAATAGCCTCTAAAGTAAGCCTAGGTGTGGGAATCAAAGTTGCATCTAGTGACCAAACCAGAAGTGACCACACTGTTCTTTATGTAGCACTTTTCTCTAAATTGCTGAGAGTGATTTCAGCCTTAAAATGCCTGTGTAAATGTTTTTTTCAAAGATCTTTGGTCACTTATCTGAGCAAACCCAGTCTTAACCAAGCTATGAAGAAGTATTACTTAACTTAAAGGTATCAGATTTTTTTTTTTTTTGTGTAGTTAAAAATGATGGAAGATTAAGTTATGGCAAATAACCATGTTAAATAAGGGTCAGGTTGCTCTCTTAATCAAATAACTTTGCCAAATATTTACTAAAATAGGACAGACTCTTGTAAAAGTATAAATAGTTTGTTAGTTATTTAAATAAAAGATCCTTACAAACCTTATTTGGTATGATTCTTTGATAGTGTTTATGAGGAGTTTTTTAACAGCAGGATTTCCATTGTGATTTTTCACTAGTAAAAAGGGAGTAACCTTTTTTCCTTTTTCTTTTCTTTTCTTTTTTTCTTTTTTTGTATTGTTTCCTGGCAAAGTAGATTTTGCCTATAAAAACTTGATAGAAAGCATGCTACTTAGTAAATTATGGTATGTTACAAGCACTCCATACATAAACTGTACCACTGAATAAATATTTAATTAGAGAGGATGTTGCCAGTTGTGGGATTCGACTAGATGTTTTGTTTCTGTATGGCAACTTGTAACCAGCAACTTCTGAATCTCTGATAAGAAAGTACTTAGAAATGCAGGGAGGAGAGGGAATGTTCTGGAAGAGAAAGCTTGCAATCTTTTGCCCAAACATGTTCTTTGTGCATGCTTTTATTTTGCAGGACAGGTTGTATTCAGAACAGAGAAGACAGGATTTTTTAAATATACCTAAGACAATACAACATGAATTTTAAGAGCAGATGTGCATGTTTTCAATCTCCCTGATCCTGCAGAGGTAGGAGTGTCTGTATTCATGGCTTGCTCAGTCCTGTTGTGTACAAGTCACAACACTCCTTAAAAAAAAGACTAAAAAGGAGTTAGAAAATACACATTACTCTCTCACGGTCTAGAAGTCCTCCATAAGGAAGTGTAAGCACTTGGGCAGTGAAAGATTAAGTGTAATTACAACTTGTGCACTTCTTAATGTGGGAAAGAGCAGATCGGATTAGGTCTCAGTGCCGTAGATATTAACACCTCATATTCAGTGCAATTACCAATGGGAGAGCAATGGGAAAGTGGAGTATGAATGGATGGGGTTCAGAAAGGATCCCTGCTGAACAGGTTAGGCAATGATTGTTCACCAAGAGGTTAACCTGGAACTTCTCAGTTCTCCTCTGCCTACTATATCTCAAGATGTAGTAATAGTAAGGCCATGGTCCATCTTAGCTGAATGGAGGGTTACTTGTGATAGAGAATGTCCCATGAAAAAGGTTGGGTTGTGTTGGAGAGAGATTAGAACAGAGACTCAGCAATATTTTCAGACAGTCTGCGTGTGAAAAGCTATTTGGCCTGAAATCTGGAAGGCTGAACTGTCTGGCTGCAGATTTGAAAACAGTACTATGTCTGTGTAAGTTTTGCTGCTCCTTTTAGGATCCTGATTGTGTAGGCTGTAGGCGTGATGGTGAGTGCTTGTGTGGGTCATTTCTTGGGCTCTGATGAGGAGTGGTCATGAAAACAGGATTTACCAACACTATCAGTTTCTCTCTTCTAATTTTCCTATTTTTGTCCAACCTTGCTCAAAAGCATCTCTAGGAAGTAGGTACATATTGTACTGAAGCATTGATCACATGTATAAAGACATTAATTTCTTCCTGGATGTGACAATGGCCTTGTACCAAAGGGATTTCAACACAGGACACCCTAGCTGGAACTACTGGAAGTGACTTAGTCCAAGAAAGGATGGAGCCTTGTATTCTCCAGGCAAGGTCAGAAAACCAACCAAAGTCCCAGCTGCAAACCACCCGAAGCTGGAACCATGAAATAAAATAAAATGAGCAGCCATAATTTTACAAAGGCACCAGCCTGAGGTTCTGCTTGTCTGCACATCCTAAGGAGTATTAGGATATAAAACTATTTTCTGTTGAAGACCAAAAAGATCACTGATATGGCCATAAAAAAATGTGGAATATGCAACATTCCTGAAAAGACTTGCAGTCACCCAATAGGAAAATGAAGCTAGCTAAGAGCTAGACTGCCATCTAACTCTCAAGCATAATCTCCTTTAATATTGTTTTAAAAGTATGGAAGTATTCCAGATATGTAATCGGATGATTTGAGTCCAAATGATACCAAAGCAAGTGAGGCAATAAAGAGATTAACCATAGATGAAGCAACTAAAAACATGTCAAACAATTGAAAAAGGACTAGTAGAAATAGAAACAAACATAAGAGGTACAAAACCATAGCAACAGTCAGTGTTGCTGGTTACAATAAGCTTGTATTAACTGGAAATAGAACTAAGTAATGCAAGGGGCTGGAAAATGAAAGATAAAGGCAGTTTCAGTATTTTCTGTTGTAAATGGTGCCATTTATGGAGGAATCCAGCAGAAAGCAGTGCACTTTAAAGAAGTAACAAAGGAAGATGGGACTAGCTAATTCTGTGAACAAAATGCATTCTATGTTTAAAACTCTTCAGTGAAAGAAAATACAAAGCGTCTGCAGTTTGTGCTTAACACAGCAAATACTGCTGGTGCAAGCAGATTGCACAGGACCTTTCCTGCACAAACATCTGCAGAACAGTCGATCACGATTAAATGGCAATCTTTAACCACTGACAGTGTCTATGGGAAAGGTGATTGCAGTGCTAAAAGAGTGTGAACTATAATGGTAAAGTGAAATGTCCTTTTAGTAGGAGAGAGAAGCAGTAACAGCAAACTTATAATGTTTGAACATTGCGGGGAGAGGGGGAAACAAAACAAAACAACCCTGAAAATAAACAACAGGAAAGAAAGTGAACATCAAGATTGTGCAATTCTGTTAACGTGTTTCCAGGGCCTGGAAGTTTGCCGGTACTATGTACTATATGGCTCTGCTGCAGCTGCTTTTAAAGCGTGAACGTGCCTTGTACCTGTGTTTATTCTCAAAAAGCTGAGGTTGTGCATGTGGAAATCCAGCTGGGCGCTGAAGCAATGCTTCAGGCTTTGTGCTCACAGCTTTCCTAGCGTGCTCATGGGTGGATTTCTTGCAGTCTTATACTGTAGTTGCATACATGCTACAGATGGTCCCCTTGTGGGCAACAAATTTGAGTCCCTCTTCTATCTATGAGCCAGCTATTAATAAATCTTAGAGGTTTCTACTTGTTAGCAGATTTGGTAGAAGAGGTCAAGAGTGGTTTTGGTTGGGGGTAAGCTAGATGTGCAAACAGCACAGTCGCTAAACCCTCCTTACTGTAAGAGGCCTGACTGAAAAGTAAGGCCCACTAATTAATGCAAGGAGAAACGTATCAGTTGTTTAGCTGAAGGATGTGTTGAGCTGAGTGAAAGAACATGTTGGACAGGGGAATGAACGGCTGGAACTCATTTGATTGTAACACTCAAAGCTTCAGACAATAGCGTCAGAATTTCTACAAAGCTGAGGAATTCTCAAGAGCTCATACTCATCTGCTGACTTGAATGAAATAGTGGGAAAAATAGTATCAGACAAATGACTTTAATCTAGATTTGCCCCAGCGAATACTATTTGATGAGGCAAATTCCAGAATAATCACTATAAATAAACTATTTGGATAGCATTGATTCCTGTCTTCTATTAGAGCTCTGCATGCAGTGTTCCCCTGCACACAATATTTGGTAGGTACTCGATATGTTTTGACAAAAAAATTGCAGAAACACACTAAAGCAGCAGGCTGAGACCTGTGTTCTCTATATGGAGTTGAGGCAGCACACTTTTTTAATTTTTGTTTTTAATTGTTAGAAATCACAACTCCAGGTTAACTACAAAGATGGGAAAGCCTGAAACAAATAGGAAAAGGTAGAGCAACTGTGGGCATTGTAGTGCCCTACAGTGGAGGAGAGGCTTCTTGCATATTTAATTTTATGTGGAAACCCTTATTTTATAATCTAAGTAAAACTGCTTTGCTATCTTTCAAAGATGAAGATGGGTGGGGAAGTGACCTGCTTCTAAACCACCCTGACAACGTTGTTATGTTCTCCTAAAGTCAAACTGTTAAATCGGCTACTGCTGATCTGAACTTCAGCACCAACACAGTTGCAGATGTAGTGCCAGACAAAGAAAAAATTCTTCCAAAATGTGAGTTGAGAAGCATTGAGCAGAGCAGAAGAAATAATCTATATTTTAAAAATTGCAAGAAGACTGAAATAGATACATATGTTCCATGTATGCACGGGCTGGGATTTTGATGTGCCTTTTTTTAACAGCTGAGAGTTATCCATGAATAATGGATTAAATGAACTTGAAAGTATGGCCTGATACTTTGTTTTTCTAGCAAAGCCAATTAGAAAAAATTTTTGCCTCTCCCACACCCAAGTCCCTTCATCCCCCCTGTGCTCTCTTTATAGTTTACAATCCTTTTGGTTGTGCTCTTGCAGTTGTTGATGCAGTTGTGAGCTGGTCTGCCTTCTGGGCAGGGGAGGTCCTCTTAATCCATGTGTGTTTCTGGAGGAAAAGTATTATTGCTGCATCCTTCAGGTGCTGTATCTCAAGTGTTTGAAGTCTGTAGATTACTGTCACAATTTAGAAGGTAAATGTAGTGAGCTCTACAATTGCTCATACCATGGGTTTTTTTAAGTGATCCTACAAATGATTTGAGGAAACTCGCTAAAAGCTGTGTGCTGTATTCTGGCCATGAGGGTCTGTGTCATTTCTCCCTAGGACATAGAGACTATCCTTCAATTCCTACTTTATTTAAGTTTTAGCTTGAAACTGAACTGCTGCTGGGGACCACAAATAGCTCAGACAAGTCTATTTTGTAAAGAGTCTCAGAGCAAAGAAATTAAGAGATCAGTCATGCCAGCTTGCCAGGAGGCTATTGCCTGATACATAACATAAAAATTTCAAAGGGGAACTTCTGAACTATAAAACTGCGCACAGTTCTAGAAATACATTAATAGCAGCAACAGCAGAAGGCACAAGTGAGTCAGTGTTGGAGTCGGCATTGTCCTGCAAAGCCAGGAACTGATAGCTGAAAGACTGTTGTCGCTTTGTACTTCAGGTTAAAAATGTACGGTCAGGCAATACTGTCCTGTGATGGCTGGATCGCTGCGTGCTCTGACATGTCAAAACCATGAATGTCTTGTTCAGAGAAAAGGTTTTTATCTGAAAGATCTTTCTTTATGACTTCTCTATCATCTAAGAGGTGGTGGCTTGCACATGGAAGGCTGTAGTTACCTAGGAAACCTGGACTGAGCTGCAGGCTCAGTGGCCTGAGCCTGGAGATGAGGCAATGGTCCTGGCTTTTCACATCTCTGAAGTCTTCTGGTTGTGTGCGACACCTTCGGCAAGATGAGGCTTCTGTGACAAATATGTCTGTATCATATACATCCCATAGACGGGGTAAAGTAGCCTAGTCACTGTGAGGGGAACAAGAAAATAAAGACTGTTCCTCCCATGGTAGCTGCTGCGTGTGGAAATGGGCACAATGGGTTCCTTAATGTTTGCTGGTATCTTATTTAATGTAGAACAAAATAGTTTTAATTACAGTAACAAGGGGGATGGCTAATCTATGGAGCTTCTGCTCCAGTTTCAATATCTCTGTGTTTCTTCTAAAGCCTGGAATCTCTTTTTTCATTACTTTTTTTTTTTTTTTTTTTTTTTTAGTAAAACCATGGTCAAATATACTGTGCTTCAAAAACTAGCTTTAAATGATTGGTAAAGTTAAATTAGAAATATAGGAATAAAAGCTTGTTCTGTGTCTGCCTAGTTCCCAGTGAAGGAAAGATATTCAAAAGCTTATAAGCTTATAGCTTTGGTGTGTAAATTATTGTTGTTGTTATTATTTTATTTAGATTTAGAAGCACCAGGTACTGCAAAAATATTAGTTTTCTGTGTGTTGTTTTCCTACACAAAACCCCCCACAATTCTCTCTGTAGAATTACATCACTTTCCATCACTGCAATCGTCAGGAACAAAAAACTCAGTATGGCCAAGTATTTCCCACTGCCTCCGCCCAGTCAGGAGGTGGTTGGATAAATTTGATTTAGCGTGCATGCAGATGGAAGCAGGATATGGAGGGAGTTTGGTTTTTCTTCTCTTTTTCATCGGTCTCTCAAAGAAATAACTAAATTTGTTAGTTTTAAGAAATCTACTTGATTCCTGCTTCAGAAATACAAAAAAAATGTCAAGAGAAGTAAAAAGGACTCATTTTGATTTTTCTGTGAGACAGTAGATATAAACTTTTTAATTTAGAATTTCAGTTTTTTGATGCCCGATGATGATAAAAATAAATACAGTTAATGAAAGTACATATTTTGACCTTTTTAAATGTGTTATTTAAAATAGTGGATATAACATTGGACCTAAACCATACTTTCAGATTGGACATACCCAATTTTGACATGTCCAAGTTGGCTTTGAGTTTAGGGTTGGTTTTTTTTCCTTGTTGCTTTTGGGGGGCTTTTGATCAGGACATTTTTCAAAAACAGTTCTTCCTTATAAGGAATTTTTGATAAGTTGGAACCTTTTTTTCTTTTGAAATGAAAACTTCCTACTGAGACATAGGCCAAAACTTCTCTCTCACAAGTTTTGGACCAGGGACTAGAGCAATTTCTAATCTTAGCGAATATCTATTTGACAGAACACAACCTCAAAAGAATGTGCTAAAATGAAATTAAGGAAATTTAACTGAAGTAGCCCATTTAAAAAAATAAAAAATCCTTGATTAAGGGATAAATTGTCAGTGCTAAGGAAAATCAGTCTTGAGGTTTTGCAGCTTTTCACTGGGAATCTTAGAATGGTACAAGCAGATATGGATTAAAAGCAGACATGTAACAGCTGTGTTGCTGGAAAATGGGGTGATCTTATTCTAAATATTTTAAGCCAAAAGAAATGTTTTTTAAAAATCTTCTATGCTTCAAAATGGTCTCCAGTGAGTAATCCCATTATCTTCAGGGGAATGAGGGCTATTTAACCGCTGCTAGATCTTGTCCTTAACTCATGATGTGTTTATATTCCTAATACAGGAAGATAAAAATGGAGAAAGTCCTGAATTCTGGAGAATATAGTTCAAGTTACATGGGCCCTTTCAAAAGCAACTGTTTAAAATACAAAGGAAAACGGATCTGTCAAAAATCTATGAGGATCTGATTTCTGACTTTAGCATAATCAACAGATCTAGTTATTTCTTGGATTTTATTATATGAATAAAACATGTGGGGAGTGGTGGGTGGATGAGCTTGTCTTTCACTTCCCGCTACCTTAGCGCTGGGAGGAGCTCAGTCAGTAGAAGTCCCAAGGTGGTGGCTCCTGTGCCAAGTGAAAGGGAGGCAGCAGAGGAGTGAATGGGAGCTCCAAGGGCTGCTGTGCTACATTTTGCTTACAGCAAAGGGATAACTCCTTTAAGAAAAGGGGGGATATAAGAATGTTAGCTGTTAATCGTTGACTCATCGTCAGTGCTGAGTGGAGATTCTTTGTTTACCAGTAACCTGCTGGGTGACACAGAGTGATGAAACCCTCAGACTGTGAAGAAATGATCATACTTTGATCCTGCTACAAACATTTCAATTGTGAAGAGCTGTTTTGGGTTCTAGCTCTTTGAGGAAAGTCTTGGAAAGGCAGAAATGAAGAGGGTCACTAATGTATGAGTACTAAATAATGGTTTGTGACAAGCACTGCTGGTGGAACCTGAGCACTTGCTTGGGTATGAGAGAGGATGAAATTCAAAGAGCAGTGGAATTTGGGAGGTCTGGTCTCCTGGGAACAGCAAGTGTGTGGATTCCACCACCATCGTTGTAGGAACCCCCTTTGCAGGGATGTTTGTATGGGTTGGACACTCTATTCTGCCTCTTTTACTAGCTAAACTTACAAGAACTTGCTGTTCTTGCAACTTTGCTTGTAAAATTTGTTCAAAACTCCATCTACTCTCCCCCTTCCAGACTTCCCAAGAGTGGAGATAACCCTGTCTTAAGTGGTCCCTACAAAACCTACTATCTCTGGTATGCTCAAGCTCTCATGCAAAAAATGAACCACATGGCTTGGGGGAAGGGAGAGGACATGTGTTTCTACATTTCCCCTGAGATGTAGCTATTCATGTTTTGGTGCAGCAGTTCAACACAATTCCTTCAGAGGCAGGGGATCTGCAAATATTTGACATATCTGAGTTTAGCACATTGAATTCTCCATGGAGCCTCTCCTTGCTTAACGTGCTCCATTTTCACAGTGCTTCTGGGTGTTGGGAGAGAGCAAATATCTTGCCCAGGTCAGTGGGCTTCTCCTAACCCAGCACTCTAGGGCTGAGCAGCCTGTCCTGCAGCAAGATCTCCTGGCAATTGGAAGCATTTTGGGGTGCTTGGCACCAGAGCCTGAGAACAAGACGCCTCTCTGTAGATCCAGCACTCCCAAAAGCAAACTCACTCTCATCTCATTGCTTGGAGCAGACACTAGATTAGAAATGAAGCAGCTTGGAAATATCTGGGGCATAGAGAAGCTGGTGTAGGAGTTGGGAGAAGAGAGGAAACAGGGCAAGTTGACTCCTCCGAGTTGTGTTGGGTTGGAGTCCTATTCTTGTTTTGCTGCAGCTCAGCAACTCACAGGCATTTTCACTGCAGTGACCACTTCATCACACGTGCAATACAGTGTGCTGAGATGCTTTAAAATACTGCGCTATACAGCTGAGTGCTGCTCTGCAGAGCCAGCAGTAGGCTTGCTTCAATGTCTGCTTTATTTTCCTTTCCCAGACTCTTTAGTGGAATACTTACTGCACAAACTCCAAAGCCCAGATTGCTGCTCTGCATTCCAGTTTCACAGGAAGTAAAATCTGAGCTTGCCAAGTCTGCTCTCTCAGCTGTGGCTGCTCAGCATCCCAAATTCCTGCGCCCATTAGCTGGGGGTTACGTAAGAGGCACATGCCAGGTCCCTGACTACTTTTTTTTTCCTTTTTTTTTTTTTTTTTTTTTAGACAGAAACCCAGAAATGAATGAGGAATGAGTGTGGTGTGGCAGGAAGCGGCTTGTATGAATGGCACAAATGAAGATTGAAAGATGCCACTAATACATTTTCGATACTAAGTTAAAGCAATGAAATACTTGAGCAGCAACTCTGAGGTCCCTGAGGATGCCATTAAAAGGTATAAATGAAGTAAACCTCAAAAACTGCATGGCCAATTTATTTGACAGCATGAGCTTAAATTACCCTAACAGCTGGTTTAATAACTGCTCTTTTAAGATAGAGACAGAAGTGTTAAGGCAGTTATCTGTCTTTTTAGAAACATGATGATAAAAGCAACAGGGTTACAAGAGTAACCTTTTCCTGCAAGGAGATGAGCAGTTAAGGTTTGAAACACTATGTCATGTCAGCCCCAAATGCACCACCAGCCATAACCAGCCTCCCCTGAGGCTGTGCTTCTGCTCAAGCTTTTTAAGTGTGCCTGACTCCAGCCCTGGCCCTGCCTCCGGGATTGGTCTTGGGTCTATGTTGTGACCTTGTTGCATGCTCCATCTCCTTTTGCTACTGCCTAGACCCTCTGCATAGCCCCTGGACCCAGTTTACGTCCCTTTGGCTTTACTGGGAGCTGTTAGCATCCAGCTCAGCCCGTCCTGTTTGCATGCTGCAAGATTGTGTCTTGTCAGTGACAGGGATGTCTGCATTGTGGTCACCTCAGCTCCTGGCTCACATCCCTCCATGAAGAGGCCTTGCTCCTGCTGCTCCTTGCCGTGCTGCTCTTTACTGGCCTTCAGCAGGCTTTTCCTTGCTGCTGAACTGCAGCTAATGCTCATGCTGGGAGGTACTGGACAGCTGGCAGATAGCAATATGTACCGACTCTGAGCAGTTTGTCATCTGAAGTCCCCTGCCCCTCATCAAACTGCCACAGAAGCTGATGGAAATCAACTTCATCCTGAGCAGGGTTGTGCCATATGATGCATCTCGAGGGATAACAAAACTTCTCAAGGTGTCTTACTGCTCATGTACTCAGACTAAGCTGACTGTCAGCATGCTTCATGACCTTTTTGTCCAGTTCATCATCTTCCCACATAGTGGAGGCATTGGTTGCTTCTTGGGATGAACTCAGACTTTTGTTTAACAAACTTTCTGTTGTGACCAGAGCAGAGGCCACACTCAGTTTCTTCGGTGTTTTTCCTATAGTGTGTTACGAGGCTTTGGGGCTCTTGCTGCAAGTCTGGACCTTGCTGATGTTCGTTGAGAAGTATTTTATAGCCTATGGTGATATTTGGAGCCCTTCAAGGCTCAACAGCTATATTACAGATATATTAGACTTGAGCACATAAAACAATTAAGCAAGATTCTTAGTGCCTCCAAAAAGGGGGGAGATGATAAATGAGGAAATTTCTTTTTCCATTTTATACTGCTGTGAAAGTCGGGGGGATGCTTGATCTCTGATGGGTAGGGTTGGGACAGTTGTGATCTCCTCTGCTAGAATGCAAAAAGACAGTTCCTGGTGGTGTGAGTACTAAGGAGCAGGCTGTGTGGTACTAAAACCTGGTGCTGTGTGAATGTTCCCTTCTCTCCTTCCCCCAAATATCTCTGCCCTGGCAGAACCCATCAGAGTCTTGGTAAGTGCCAGCTTGCCCGTCAAGGTTGTGCTCCTGTGTTGTAGACAGGCTAACCCTACCTGTCCTGGCACTTGCAGCTCCAGCAGCCCAGCAGTGGCTGGGCTTCACCTGGTTGGGAATGACCAAATACTATCTAAAAGCAAACTGGGGTTTTTAAAGGAATATATAATAAAATCTTGCTTAAAAAAAAGAAAAAATTCAGTGAATTCTGAACTGAGGTGTGAGATGGTCCTTTCTAAAGATTAACTAGGAGGGGAACAGTGTGCTAGGATTAGAATCAAAATACAAAAAAAAGTTGGAAGGGAATTGGGCCATAATTAATTTACCAGGATGCTCCAGCTCTCATTTCACTGTGCCACAGCAATAACTGAATGAAAATCCAGATCGTGTCTGAGCACATGAAGAAATAAACAGTTCCTGTGTATTTCAGAGAAGAATGAACTTCACATTGCTGCAGTTCCCAGTGGTTCCTCAGTTTACTTGGAGATGGTCCTTATCAGGATAGTACATTTTTTAAAGATGAACTAAATTTGGGGTTGTTTTGAAATTATATACTTTTGTCATCAACACCTTGAGAAAGACACTTGTATTACAGCTTTATAATGACAAAACCAGGCTAAAATAGATGTATGAAATTTAGAAGGTTCTGAGGTACTGCCTGTATCTTTTGGGGGTAAATTCTTTGGTTCCTCTGAAAAGCATTGTTAATCTGATGCTGGAGCATTTGGGTGCCTCAAGCAGTGCTCCATCTGAGAGATCACTTAAAAGCTGTCTTTCTCTAGCGGTGATGAGGAGTCTCTTACACTCTTCTAGCACTCTTTACTATTATGAAAAGTAATGGAAAAATCAGATTTGAAAAGATATTATGCAGATTCTGTGCTACTAGAAATCCAGCAAATTTATAAAGAATTTTAATCCTTTCTGCTACAGACCTCCCGTCCACTGCCCTGTGAGTGCTCTCTGTATAGAGGCAGTGGGATTTGTGTGGAAATCCAAGCAGAGCTTTGGTTCTTTGTGCTGGCCTGAACGGGCAGGTACAGCAAATGCTTATCACTTTTCAGATCTGATTTTAAAAATAATGTCTAGAGTATTTAATGGAAGGAATTTTATAAACAATATCATATTAAAATTATCTTCCATAGCTTTTTATAATTACTGTTGTTGGTGAGATTTTTTTTTAATTTTTTTTAATTATCAGTGAAAATGTTTCCTAGTACACTTAAATGCTCCATATTACATTTCTATCTATCTGGGGCATATTCCTGTTATTCGGATTGCTTGCACTTATAGGTGTGCATTCATCCCTGTGATGGATGATCAACTTCTGTGCAGCTAAGGTGTTTTGGGAACCCATCTGTTTCAACAAACTCAGCCAGATAGGAAGAGAAGAATCTGCACATCACATATCACTGCAACTCTCACATATGAAGAAAGTAAAGCATTTAACTTTTTAAGAGGAAATGCTTAGGCTTTCTTCCATTAATTCGTCTTAAATGGATCATCTAACTTGCTTCTTCATTGAATGCTTCAGAAACTAGGAAGGACTAGAAAATACTTTTTTTTATTTTTTTTTTTTTTTTGGTTGGGGCAAGACTTGAGCATCTTGTGACCTTCTTACCTCTTCCTCCCAAATGACATGTGTATCTGCAGCTTTATGGGAAAGGGGAAAAAAAAAAAAGGGGGGGGGATGTATTTTCAGGGTAACTTGATTAGCAAGGCAGTTACTGTGTGTCTGGAGCACCAGCAAAGGATCTGTGTGCCAGTTCATGGTCAATAACCTTTTGCAGGAATGCTCTCATTTATTCAGGGACTGCTTATATAGCTCTGGGATAGACTTTTTTTTTTTTATACCAGTAGATCTTGCAATCTATTTCACAACCACCCTTGTCTCCTATACGCGTTGCCTGCCAACTGTAATTAATGGACTGAGTTTTATAGGCAATGCATGAGCATGTTCTCTATATATGTCCTAATTCTGGCAAAGGTTGCATTGCCCAGGCCTCACTATGAGTTATATTTCTGTGTGAAATCCTAGCATGTGCGTATGGATTGAGCAGGCTGTTGAGAAGGCCGTTGGAAATTTATCTTTGAAGATTCATTGCAAGCCAGAGTATGTTGAAACTTGGCATACTGTTTTTGGAGTGGGTGCACTTCATCCAGTTAAATCTGGGTCTGTCTCTTGCCCTCTTTTTATAGCCCAGCTTCCTTAAGGTAGTGGGAAGTACCTCACTGCGAATCTGTCTTGCCAAGTGCTTGGCAACTAGACCTTCCCCCTCACAAGGGAATTTTTCTCTTGGGTAGATAACATCCATTTGGAATAACCTGACACTTCAGGCTAGAAAAGGGCAAAGAGTTTTGAAGAACAGTTTGGAGATTAAAGTATTTGTAACACATTCATTTCTAGACAGTGTGGATACTATTGTCATTAATGATTAACATGTCATTAGTTGAAATGAGTGTCTTGTAACAATCTTAACTATATTTTTCACCTCTTGCACTTTCATCCTTGCCTGCTATTGGTCTATGTGGCATTTTAGCATATTTGGGTCAATAATAAGGTTATGCAAATGTTTTGTACCTGCATGGCACACTAATAAATATACATGTATTTAATTTTCAAGAAATGTACATGCTTTATTTGAATCAACTCGATTGCTAGAGTTTGAGAAGTACTTTTATGGCTTTGTGTATGTTACAGGAATCTGGCATCTGAGTCAGCGCTTGCAGTGTGTGCATACCAAGGAGCACGTACCAGTAGAGCAGAAGTACCAGCAGAATTAGGGGCCTGCCTGCAGTTGCTGCTGGTCAGTCCTGTAAATCTGCAATACTGCAGAGTCAGCACCAGCCCTGCTCGAGCAGAAACCTAAACATCTGTTTAAGTTTAGATATGTGCTTAAGCTTCTTTGACATGAGCTGCTAAGTAAGGGGGATGGGTTTGCTTTTAATCACTACTGAGGGTTTTACTTCATAAGGTTATGCTTAGCAAGCACTTTTCAAGCAGGATGGAGTTTGTTCCTCCAGCCTGCCTTTGCCTAGCAGTGTAAGATGCAAGTGTGCAGTCCCAAAATTTCTCCCCTCCTTTTCTTTCTCTCCAGGTGCTGAGTTCTCCAAACTGGAGAACAAAGGGATGAGGACTGCAGGGCTGTTGGGTGCACACCTGCCCCGGTATACAAATAGCTTAGAAAATGCTTAGTGTTCTCATTTCACTTTCAGATGGTATGGTGTGTTCAGTAATGCTTCAGTGTGTAGACTGACCAGTATTCCTGTAACTATATGAGGGACTCTGGCTATGAAAACTTGCAGTGGCCATGTTCCTTTACTCCTTCAAGATACAAAAATAAATAGCTCTTCCTTTTGGATTGAATTCCATTCCCATTTAATTTTATAGCTGCTTCTCATGTGTGGTTCCCTCTCATCTATTTCCTGCTTTTTGCCTGTCCAGACTCTTTCTGTACTTGTGCTGGTTATCAGCTGGAATAGTCTGGGTACATTCATTCTATATGTTAGTCTATTATAAAGTTCTGAATTCAAATCTCAGTTGTCCTAGCTCTTATGATAACAGGGTCAAACAAAAACCTTTCCATAAGAACCATGGCTGAAAATGCTTGGAGGAAGTTACATTCTTGCCCTGAAATTGATGTGATATCTGAAAAGCTACTGGCCAAATAGCACTAGTCTGCTGTAGCCTTTCAGTTGAGCTCTGTTCTCCCAGACAGTGGAAACTGTTGCTTTGTTCCACCCCAAAGAAGGAAGTTGGAGGCATCTTCCAACTCTTTGGTCACCAGCGAGTTTGGAAGAGTTGTTAAGGATCTCTCCTGTGCTTGTGTTTGGTATATTTAATCATATGTTATAAATTTGTTAAGCTCTTTTTTTGGGAAGGGAAATGTGGAAGTCAAAGGAAGGAAACACCTTTTGCTTACAGCTACTAAAAAGACTTAGTCCTGAACCAAGGGAATAACAAATGGTATGTTCCTGTTAACAGACCAACAGGAAGATCTCCCTCTGAGTGTGTGTGTGTGTGTGTGTGTATGTTAATGACTCATTACAGTTTGTTTGATGGGAATTAGAATTTATTGTGGTATCTGGAAGCATCCATCTTTCAGTTCATCTGTTTTGATAAGGAAAAAATCTTGTGCTTCTGTATCCAGCTCTGTTCCTCCTGATAAATAAGCTGCATATCTCTGAGCCATTTATTACCCGCTGTTTGTCAGTTTTATAAACTGGGCAGGATTAGTGGGAAGAGAAAGGGTGGGTTGCCGCTCATATTGTATGCGGGGCCTGATGGTGCCGAGGGGTTACCAGGCTTCTCCCGCTGAGCAGAGGGCCAGGGAGGGTGGTCGAGGGGACACCCCACCAGAGCACTTCTCCTGCCCGGCCTGGGTGTGAAGAAATGCCTGTGCACAATGCTGCGAGGCTCTCTGGGTCTGGGGAGCTGATTATCTGGATCAGTGTTAACAGTTGAAGAATTATTTCTTCTGTTGGGCCATAAGTGGTGCCCTGGGAGAGCTGCTCTCCTGGAGACCATCGCCTTGGGAGCCTGCAGCCAGCAGGGCTCCTCCTCTGCATCCTCAGCTCCCTTGCTCAATCATATGGGACACCTTTTAAACTGTGCCAGCTGCAGGGCTTTTGGGACCAGGAGCTGCCCCTGCCCCAAATGCTGGAACTAACAGAGGTATCTCAGCACTATGTCCTCACTTTCTCTATCCCTTCCTTAGCAGACTTCCAGAAAGTGATGAGCATGGGATGCTGGCCATCCAGACACATAAAGCTAAGAGAACAAGCACAACCATCTAGAGCTCACTCACCTCGCCCTCGGCACCTAACAGCGCTTTCTGAAATACACATGCATGCACAAAGGAGGCTGTGAAGCCATCTCGGACTGCTGCTGATCAGAGTTGTCCTGCTCTCTGAGAGGTGAGCATCCTTCTCCCCACTGTCTGTAACGACTGTAAGTGCATTTCTTGTTGTGATACCCCTGAATTTTCTTTTGACCTCTTACTTAATGTAGTCCTAATTTTTACAGAAGCCTTATCATAATTTGCAGGAAAATTATATGGAGGAATTCTTTTCCAAACTCCAGTTTCTTTCACTGAAAGATACAAAATAGGCTTACTGGGACTAACCCAAACAAGATGCACTTGTCTGAATCACAGCACTGAATTTCCCCCCTGGATATTCTGAGGCTTCTTTGAACATTCCAAATCAGTATTTTCCTTGTGCTGATACTTGCAATAGGGGATGAGTGACATTAATATTTGAAAGCTGTGTGTTAAATCTAATCTTCAGGTTTTCACGCCAAAGCTTAGCGTGTACTGAGGCACTTAAACCTGACATGTAGATGTTGTAGCTACAATTTACACATGTGGTGTGTCTCGGCTTTTCATGGCCCTGATATACAAATATTACAGGGTTAAAACCAGTGACTTGTAAGTGTGTGGTGTGGCTACCTCTTTTAGTACATGATAAAACAATACCAGCTCACAAACTGGGATTATGGTCAGTTAGTACTTGAAAGAGAATTGCTTAGAGTAATTTTAATTTTTTACCTCCAATTCTACTAAGAGGCTCTAGGAAGCGTGAAACATGTCCAGATGATACTCTCATCTCCAGGGATAATGTACCTAGTCCTAAAGGTGGTGCGAGAGCAGGAGCTGTGTTATCAGCAGTGGTCAGCTGCAGTGGTACAATAATGTCCTAATAAATTCATTAAGATCCAAAATGGCTAGAAACAGTAGGTTTTATCAATCGGCTTTATGTGTTCTATGCAATTTGTAGGTAATGATGGGAATGTTTCAAGAAAGAGCCCTAGATTAGGTCTCATTTTATAAGCTCTGAAGGAGGGCCAGGGAATGCAGTTCTGGAGCACAGTTAGTCCAGCATATTTGCATCCGTGTCCAAACTAATTTACCAGGGATTCTGCAGTCCTCATTTTGCTGGCTGTTAGGAGACTTAACATATCTAAGTTATAATGCATCAAATTAATGGAATCATTGCTTTTTATCAGAAAACAAAAGCGTAGCAATCAGAAGGTAACTTGAACCTTCTATCCCCTCCCAGAATGGGCTGCCTGTAAGTGAATATTCCAGAATATTGTGATTTTTACAAAGACAACTGTCGTAAATACCCATAAATTCAAACTACATACTGTTTTTTCATGAAGTAACTGTAATGAGTGTGACTCAAGTTACAGAGCTAGTTGCAAGCAGGCCTGCAATGGAAAACATATGCCAGATTGCATATGTGAAGGATCCCAGCAGGCAATGACTGCTTGGCTATAAGCTGTATGCAGGACAATTCTGTGCTCTGGTGCATTGTCCATGGTAAACTACTGTAGTTCAATACACTAAAACAAAAAATGCTAAAGGAACAAAAAAGATCTCTGGTCTGAGTCTTGTACTGACTGCAGTAAGTCAGCTATCGTAGACCACTCGCCTCTGAGATGTAGAAGCAGCCCCGTGAGTAGCTAAGGCAGTCTGTGTGCGTGGGCTGGCAGTCAGAAGGCAGAATAACTTTTGGGGGAGTTTAGAAAGCAACTTTGAATCAAATTTTGTAACCAAATATGAATCTGGTGAAGGAAAAATATATTCATTTGTTTACAGAAGCAAGAAAAAGGTCGGCTATAGCATCTTGTGTCTTCTGAGTGCAGTGTAGCTGTCTCACTTCTTCACTTTCCTCCAGTGTAAGACAGAGAGGTGCAGAGACACACAGTAGAAATTCCAGCAGAAGCTAGACTGCCCTTTTCATTTGAAATTGGTATTCTTGGGTCAGGTGAGACAAGACTATGGAAAAGAAAAACGAAAGGCTCCAGAGAACTCTGGAATTTCTTACCTGTACTGCCAAGCCCAGGTGAGGGGGTTTTGATAAGGAAACAGATCCTTGAAACAAGTAAATGGACAATAGAAGAGTAGCAGGAGTCGAGAGAGGACTCATAACCCTTGGAAATGTAACCATTTGGTGACTTGCACATAATGCACAGGAATGTTTAAAGCAGCAAAAGAATCATTAAAGGCAACATAGTGCAGGAATCTGATCCTCTGGTAGGATTTTTCTGGGGAGAGGTGATGAGAGGTAACAGGAATGGAAAGCACAAGAGACCTTACCTAATGAGCAGCCTCCTTCTAGACATGACCTGTGGCGTTCATTAACCAAATTATATATCCTTTCATCATAAAATGTTAATTTTCTTCAAATATTCCAATTGTTAGGCTACAACCCTATCTCCTCACATTAAGAGGTACAACTAATTATGCATTATTTATTATAATTTGTTTATGCCATCTGGAAGAAAGGGATCAAATAGATACTTTAGAATTAAAACACTTCTTAGTAGTAGTACTTTGGAAACAAATGTTTAATTAGGGCTTAGATTAAAATCCTATTCTCCTGAAAACCATGGAAGAACTTTATGCAAGAAAGCAAGTAACATGTAACAAAACCACCCTCTTCCCTGCCATATCCCCACAGGAGGATTTAAGTCTTTCCATAAATGGAATAAATAATACTCTGGGGATACTCAGGAATGTGGTAGTGGTTAGTTTTTAATAAATAAAGCTTTGTATAGGGACAATAGTCTTGCAGAGTCAAAGGACATGAAAGTGAAAAGGGCTGAGTCACAGAGAGGCAGAATGAAGCATACAACAGGCACGTTTAGAAACTGTGGGTTCTGCTGTATCTTCCTGATGCAAGATGCCCAGTTTACTGGATCCTCACCTCAGTAGTACCAGAATATTTTTTTTGTTTGTTACCAGAGTAATACAACGTTATATGATGGCCGTTGTAAGTGCATGATCAGAGGGACTACCCCATTGCCCTGCACCATGTGCAGGCTGCCAATTTAAATACTTACAAGCCCTTGAAGTGGCCAGCCAGCAATGCAGCAGCAGAAGGGAGTATGAACCACATACGTACTGCCATTGAGCTGGTACACGTTCTGTTTTCTGGAAAATGCACAAGAGGAATTTGCAGTGAACGTGCTGTGGCTACATTGGCAGAAAAAAATCATAATGTGCTTTAAAAAAACCACACACACAAAAAAACCCCAAACAAACCACAAACAGCCGAACAACAGAAAGTCCCCAAGTCCCCATTTACAGCTGTGCTGCAGTAAGAACATCTCTTGAGGAGTGTCTTGGAGAACTGTCCTTGCTATAAGCCTCCCAATGGAGATATATTGTTTCATTATAGAATACGAATTCATGAAGCCATTAAGTCACCTAGTTCAGAAGATCATACCTGTTCATCACCAACAAATATTTCGGGCAAACTCTGAAAGTTTTTTTCTTTGTATTTCACTACCTAGTAGCACATAATCGTCAGAGAGACGCTAGGAAAGTAAATCATCTTTGCAAAGGCAGTATTTTTTTGCTTGGCAGTCATATCCAGAATAAGATGCTTCACTGTAGCCAGAACAGATTACAAAGCTCACCGTGGGTTTGATGTGCATTTTATTGCTGCAAAACCACAATGCACTAATTGCTAGAACACCCATGTCAGAGGCATCCTGGAATGAAAATCTCCCTGTTCTATCCTGAGGTCCTACATAGCTCCCGACCATAGGAAGTTGGCTGGATATTGGGCAGTTATGGGAACACTTCAGGGTCCCATCACACCTGATGGCCTCAGGAAGCCACTCAAGATTCAGGGGAACATTTTGCACCTGCACAGGAAGTTTTGGCTGTGTATTGGTTCCATGTTGCTTTTGCTTTCTGGAGAGCAGAGAGTATGTAAACTGTAGGTATCCCAAATACATAAAATAAGGAGGATACTTGATAGTCTCACAGAATATTGATGTTCTGTTTATTACCCACACAATATTTTGCTTTAAATAAACACTTAATTAAATCCAATCTCAGCAGTCATATCTCTACAAACTCAATAGAATTTAGCATTTCATTTTTTCTCCAATTATCAATTATCCAAAAAAACCTTGTCGCTGTTTTGCGGGCCTTTCCTCGGGTAGGCTTAATAAGATGCCCTCCTGTTTTCTAATTATCGTGTACAACTAGGAAAAATACCATAAACTTAACACATGCCACAATTTCCTCATCTAGCCTGACTTGGTACTGAGAATAAGCTAGTCCTCCCTATGCTAGATACCCAGATGGATTTAGATTAGCTCCCAGCATTCCATTCTCAGGATTGTAGGTATCAGTTTCTCTTCATCTTTCCAAGTCCGTGCTGGTTTTGTTGCCGTTTTTGGTTTCTTTCCAATTTATTAATATCTGGTGTCCAGAACTTAACTGTAACGCAGCTGTGACCTCAGGACTGCTGAACATGTGTTGCAACAATGTCGTTTCTTAGCAGAGGGTTTTTCTAATTGTAACTCTCGTGATAGGAGATTCACACGCAGTTTATAAAAAACTAAAATCATCTAATTAAACTTTAGGAATCTTGGTATTTTGACTCTTCCCTCTGGCTTTGGGAGATCCTTAGAACCACAGAAGCAGAATACTCAGTGCCAACCACTGCTCGTCTCTTGCTGTTTTCCTTGATTCTCACTTCCCCCTTACACACACACTATTGAGAACCCATTACATCTTAATTCTGGCTTTTTTTCTTTTGTAGAGTGCTACAAAAAGTGATTCTTAAGCATATGCTTGTACAAACACATCTTCCTTCTCTTTATCCTTTCCCTGGGGGGAAAAAAAAAAGAAAAATCCAACTTCTCCAAGTTTTAAATAAATAGCTGTCTGGAAGAAGGACTGACAATGGGTTCCTCTAGCTTGTTATGGAATTTACTAGCCTTGGAATTGTTCCTTACAGAATTTTATTTACCCGTAATGTTTTGGTAAAAACAACACTAGCAATGATTTTTCCCTTTTTGGCCGTTAAACTTATGCAGTGGTTAATTGCTGTGGTGCCTGCTGCAAGGAGCTGCTCAGTGCTGTGGTTAGGAGGAAAGCATAAAAAGCTGAAGTCGTCTAGAAAGTTCACAACAGATAGTTGACATTTTTGTTTGTTGTCAGCTAATGCTCTCCCAAGACCATAGACAGCGTGAGTGAACGTAGGAGGAAACAATACATCTGCAGACACTGGCAGACAGCATTGCTTGCCAAATTTGGCCACAGTTCCTTTAGATAAATAATTTCTCAGTGACGTGCTGTGTTGAAATTATAGAAACAGCAAAAATTACTAAGACCTGGGCCCCAGGGTCTTGTGGGTTTCAAGATTTTCTGCAATCAATATTCTGACATCTGCAAATATTTTTCTCTAACAGCTGATGCCAGGAACAGAGCAGCATTACCATCACTTTCTATGTATTCAGGATTTTGAATGTATTGCAATAACATCATTTCAGCCCCAGCCCTAGTCAGGACCTTTGCAGTATCGTAACCACCAGCTCATATCAGAAAGGTTATACAAAAGTTAAGAAAGCAGCAGTCTTGTCTCAGAATGGCTCATTACCCCTTACAGCAACAACTCCCTTAGCATCTCAAGAAATGGAAATGAAAAAACAATGTATAACGTTTCAGTCTCCAGAATTATCCAGGATTTTAGAATAACGCGTGCTGAACACAGTGCACCTTACTTTGCACGTTGAATGTACAGGGTTAGAGGTTATTAAGCCTGGTTTTCCTTAAGACTTCTAACTCTTGTGTTAAGAGCTCCCTGCTAATTATACTTCCACTCTGATAATCACGTACACAAAAGCTATCCGAAATGTGTTTTCTAGCACCAAGGAATTTATGCAGGAAACAAATGTGCATAATTCTTCCTGAACAGAAACACCCCACTGGAAAACCTTACCTGATTAATTTTTATAGAAGCATCTCTAGACAACCTTCTGAAGTTATAAAAACAAATCCTTTATTTAACAGAGATTCTTTAAAAAAAACCCAAACAAAACAGTTTCCATAACAGAAATGAAGCCTGTGCAGGTCACACAAGACATTTTGAAGGCAGTCACTCCTGAATATTGACCCATGGCACTGAGGAAACACAGGCAATGCAAGATGAGTAACTGCCCTGGTTACTATTACCTAAGTAGGAAAGACCAGACAGGCACAAAAGCTGTACTTCTAGAACAGGGATTCTTTTCTTTTGCTAATACAACCTTCAGCACCTGGCCCCTCCTCTAGCAACACTCCCACAGTAATACTGTTCTCTGAAAATAGCCTCAACAACGTTACCGTACTTTGTTCCCGAGTAGTACGCGGCAGATTGAAAATGGAACAGAGATATGCAAGAATGGAAAGAAAGTCTCTCAAGTAATTCCTTATTTCAGTCATATCTTAAGGCAAATTTGTAAAATTTAAGGGAATATCTTGAGAATTAAGCATAGAGCTTGTGAATCTCCTTTGTAGTTTTTGATCAAAGTTAACTTTCTCGGAGAACAGGTATGCGGAGAAGTAACACCTCAGCAATGTCTTGGGATATGACCATGTTAGTGATGTTTATGTAATTTTTACATCTGCAAGTGTTTTTTAATTTGCAGTCCAACGGCACAAGGCAAAATTTCAGTAGTTCTGTGCACAGTGTGATTGTATTTCAATGAGTGTAAATGTTGAGGGCAACAAAGTAAAACTACCTCAGTATCTTATTTCCACATAAAACATATAAAAGCAGTAATAGAATACGGTATCTTCTCAGAGTCTCATGTCTTTAAAAAAAGGATGCAGCAAAGCCTCTTTTGCAGTTATTCTCGTTGCAGGATTTAAGTCTAGTAGCTTATCGAGTAGGTCATATGCTTCATCAGGAACCCGATCCCATCCTTTCATGTCTATTGCCTTCCTTTCAAAAGCACTGTCACCTTCCTGAAAGCTCTTTAAGGGTTGAAGTTGTTTTCCAGTTGTCTCGGGAGCATACAGTTTGTCTGCTGCCGCTGGTAAAACTGAGCCATTTACAGGCTTGCTGGGCACTTCACCCTGAGATCTCTTACAGCTGCTTTCTGTTCCTCTTAACTTCTCACAGAGAGTTCTTAAGTTTTGTGCTGGGACAACTTGGGTACACAGAACTGATTTACCTAGGGGGAAAAAAATTACAGTAAGAGACACTTTATTATACTTTATATGCAACTGTAACTTCTAAGTTTGTTTCAGAGAAACTTCATGTCTTGAACTGTAACCAACATTTAAAAAAACCAAAACAAACTTATCAATAAAACCAAATCCAATGTCCTCACTCCACCAAACCAGCCATGTTTTACAGCAAGTCAGAAGGATAATAGTCTCAGTTCTGCTCAGAACAAAGCTGTTTGGCTTTGTTTTCAGAGTTATGTGGTGAGGTTGCCACGCACCCTGGGCACCATCTTTTTTGCGTTTTAGTGTCGTTTTAACAGAACTGAAGAAAATTTGATATCCTGATTTTTACACCTTTGTCTGGAGAATGAAAATTGATGTCAGTAACACTTTCAGGTAGCAAGTGCTGCAGCATTTGGCCTGCAAACAATTAGGCAAATGGTTATTTTAGTTTTTTGTGCATTTTTTAAAGAGGCCATCTATTGGGTTTCGTTGGGTTTTCTTCCTGTTTGTTTTTTTTAAAAGCCCTTCTTGAGGGCAGGGGTGGGAAGCAAGGTTTACATCACCTAAATATTAAGTCAATATGACTTAAGCCTCTAGGGCAAATTTTACAGGAATAGAAACATTGCCTGAAGAATTCTAACCAAATGCCAGTAGAAAACATTTCGTTGGCATATTTCACCTCAAGTGCCCTGACTCAGTGAAAGGCAGTAGACAGGCTGGGAAACTGATGGCATGAAGTACCCCATATACAAATTATAAAAGATGGAAAAATACAAAGCTTTCTTTAAACTTTCTATATAAAGAGTAGTGCTTTTAGTGTTTTACATGCAGAATGTGATTTATCTCCAACATTACTCCCCAAACTAAAAATACATATAAACGTAAAAAAAACCCAAACAGACCAACCCAAACCCGAGCTTGTAAGTCACTGCATTCAACAGCAGACCAAGCAGATGTTTTCCCCTTTTCCCCATAATTAAGGTTTGCATACCAAAGGTTTTAGCAGCCTGAATTGTTTCTCTGGATCCACGAACTGTCATGATTTGTGCCAAAGCAGTTAGATCATCACTTGCTTTGTAAAATGGATACCGTCCACTGAGCAGAGAAAGGAATATGATTCCTGCAGACCACATGTCAATTGCTGCAATTGAAAGCAAACAGCAATAACTAAACTTGTGATCTTTATTGCAAACAAAATCCCAACTTTCTTTAAAAATAAATTATGACCTGAAAAGTTTCTAACAGAAAAAAGTTATATTCTGAAGTACCTACTGACTTTGCTCATATAGATAACACTTCCAACAGTGGAAATTATTATAATTAGATTGAAGAATGATTTCCTGCTTTGATGCTGAGAGAGTGTTTAAGCTTTTCCATAGAATTTTTTGTATGAGTAATGCCATTAACTTTCTGAACTTAAAAGGTACCAAAACAGTGTTTGAGGTTGGTTTATGCAGGGAAGTGAGAGGGGGCAGAAAAAGAGCTAGTTTTGATACTTAGTTAAGTTTGCTTCATGTGAATAAAACCTTACATAAGGATCTTAAATAAAAAATGACTCATCAATGAACGCAAATCTGAATTTTCCTGGGACTGAGGCTGCCACACTTAAGCACTACTAAAAAAAATGTGTCTTACTATGACCTTTGTTCATCTCTAACATGAAATCACTTGACAAGATAGCCAGCTTAAGAACTGTAATAGCAAGAAGTTATTCATCACTTTCACTGTGTTATTAAGAGTACAGTGAGTGCTCTGGGGATGGCCAAAGCATGATGGAAACTTTAATACTGAAAGTTCTGAGGCTACCTGTCTGCCATAATTTTTTGGCTCACTGAGGTGCACATTTTGAGAGATGGCAAGGAAAGGGAAGGAGAGAGTCTGAAGGATTCTCAAACTCCAAAGAGAAAAAAATAACAGTTAGAAAATTAAAGCCATAGTTATTTTATTACTTCTAAAAAATTAGTAGTAAAATAGGTGGTAATTAATCTGGACATTTTCATTAGAAACACTATGAGGAAAGGACTTTAGAAAAAAAAAAAGGTTGAATTTTGTTGCAAAACCAGATGTTAAATCTTTTATTAAAAAAAAATCAAAGTTAATATTTTGGCAAAATTTACAGTAGAAAAATCGGGTAGCTTCTTCACAGTTCCTGCTAAAGGTTTTAGTACTGCTGTATCAATGTTGAAAAGATCCTATCATCTGTTCAAGGTATTGTGCATCAACCCAAGTATGTGACTGGGAAAGCTGGAGTCATCAAGGTTAAGAGCTTTAAAGAAGATTAATTACTTAACTGGTATTGAAATTAATTGACATTATGTATCTGAATGGCTAATAAATCCTGGCCCTACAGTTCTGGTAGAGCTGAGATCATCATCAGACTGCAAGAGTCTGTGCAATGACACCAGAATCACGATTCCTCTCTATGCTTCTGTCTAGTGTTAGCCAACTGGTGAGGCAGACCGAGGAAAGGGGAGCAGAGGGACAAACCAAGTTAAGTGTAACTGGACCTGCCTAACGTCAGCTCTGGAGTTGAGGTTGTATTCCCTGCACTGTGAACCTGGGTCAGAGGTGCTAAGGTAGCTCTGGAAAGTGTCAGCTGGATCCAGCTGCTAACTTGGTCTCACCACAGAGACCAGAACTAGCAGTAAGACTGGGAGGAATACAAGGAGGTGACTACTGCAGTGCCCCATGGAAGTGGACAAGAAAATTTGTTAGTTCAAATACAGCATAATCTCATAAATATTGGTATTAGTCTACCCCATTCCAGTTAAGGCCTTTGCTCACACGCTACAGGATCTTGGTACCACTGACTCGGTACTTTTAGGGCTGTCTGTGCCACACTCAGGGCTTTCCAGATTTACCCGTTTTCTGTAATCCTCCTTGCCATTACCCTAGAGAAGCAGAAAACCATCTGAAAGAATTCTTAAGACCAGCACGTGTCCAAGATTTCCTAGGTATGTCATCTTTCTGCCTAAACTCCGTCTAGACAGATTCAGAGATTGCCTAAAGCTTGTCCTGGATTTCTGGATGTCTTCTAGTCCATAAAACTGGTTGTTACAGCAACTCCAAACAGGCTGCCACACCTCTTGAAATCACAGTCAGAGCCATAGTACAGATGCTGTTTCAAACAACATCAAGCTGCCTAGGGATAAGCTGATCAGATGTATTCTTAAGTCTATTCTGAGGGTGTATAGTCACTTTAAGTACTGAAAAATGATGATTTTCTCAAAAGGTATTAATCAAAAGAAGTGGCTAAAACCTGATCTTTTATACCCCATTTTTGAGGACATTTGTATTTATTCCCCTTTTTCGTGAGTCTAAACTCCTGGTCATACACCAAATGTTTAAGAGGTAACTTTGCTTTTACTGGTCCTCCATTCTCTAGATAGGCAGAGCCTCTCCCATCCTACTTCCATTACATTAACCATCCCTCTGCTCTGCCCTGGTATTTACCCAGGCTACTGAAGCTTATTAACCTGATAGTCTTAACCTTGAGAAGTTAAAAATTTAGTCAGGAAAATGATATTTACAGACCAGCTACTTAAAGCACTAGCAAAAAGGAAAAAAATCGGATAAAAAGTATTAACCAACGCTTTCTAAACCACGTCTGCAATTACACCATTTAACTACGCCTGCTATGACAGCAAACTCCATGACAATCTGTCTAGTAAAGTCTAAAGTATGTCCTCTCCCCAAGATCCATTCAAGATTTTACTTGAATAAATAAGCCAGTAAGCCAAGAAACTTGATAAGAGTAACAGCTTTGTTTTCTTACAAAACACATTGTACTCAGCACCTGCATCTGGCACCACCCCTCAAATGAATAAAGACATATTCATGTTTCAAACACATGAAGAATACTCCTAACTTGTTCTTACTGTGAACAATAAACTTTTCATGTAAAACAGGCAATGCCTGATAAGCATTAGAAGGGATGATAAAATCAATTTCACATGTAATCAAACCCCTTCCCATAAATAAGACAACGTAATATGCATGAGAGAGAACAAAAGGCAAAAAAAAGGCATTCATTTCAAACTGTTGTGCAGTCAGTACCTGTGGTCTGAGTGGGGCACTTTGTTAATACTTCTGGTGCTCTGAATCCAGGTGTTCCTGCCCTGGGAGCAACTTGCTGACACCTTGTAATAAGAGACAAACATGTTTAGAATATAGAAGTTGATAAATAAGTTCTAATTATGGCAACGTTTGGTATTTTTTTTAGGAATACATTTGTGTAAGATGACTAAGTGGCCTAACCCTGCCTTATTCAAGTTTTATAGAAGTCTGAAGTATCTTATAATTATCTAGCATGAAATTATATTGCACAAGCTAATAGCCTTATTATAGTATCTATTATATTAGTACTTTATTATACTAGTTAGTGTAAGGTAATACCACAGAAATACTTATTGCATACTTGCTCAGAATGACCATTTTAGTTTCATTCAACAGCAGCATCATTTTTGCTAAAGGATTGTTTTCACAGAAGTTTTAAAGTTGAGACTAATTAACCAAAGGCAAAAAATGTACTAGATTCTTGAATGTAGACGCTCTGGCTTTGTATTAGTCCACAGCAAACTAAGGTTCACTGTTTCTGAGTGTTGACAAGAATCTACTTTTTGTTAGATTAACTAAAAAGTGTGAGATTATTTAAAAAACCCACAGGTCTTCCCAGAGATTTCTTGTATGGCTCAAAGTGCCTTCCTTCTATGGGTCACTTGTCTTTTGAGTCTGGCAAATTCCTCATGTTTCTGACTTCTGGAATGAACTTGATATCACCATATTTTGATGGTCTGGGAAGAGAGAGACCCCCCCAGTTTCATGACTGTGCCTAGTAAGCAGAATTCTCTGCATTATTCTGTATTCCTTAATGTGTGGATAAAAGGCAACAGTGGATCATAACCAAAACTAAATGCAGAGGGATGGAGTTGAACCGAGCTATTAAAATTCTCTAACCTATCTGTTATTAAAACTTAAACATTATTTTTAAATGAACAAATACAAAACAGTCACATTTTCTTTTTATTCTCCATTTTGTGATTTCCAGAATCCAAACCATTGTCATGATTTAGACCTATTAGATAACTACTAACGACAGATTCATGTATTGTCTCCTCTAAGTGTTGTGATTAACTGGAGTGATTTTCTAGAACACATATGTAGGTGGAGAATTAAATACAACAACCCAAAATCATCAACAGAGAATGTCTCTCATTGCAGACAGTACTGAACCAATTACTCCATGAATTCCACGAACTCTTGTTTAAGAAGAGCATACTCGGTGTTCTATGGGTTGCAGAGATCAAATGCTATCTTCTGCCTAGTAAATCAGTAAGTCCAAGTTTTTGAACTTGCTTGACAGCATAGCAGACAATTTTACAACATTATCGAAGCAAATTACCTTGAAAGGCAAACACTGCAAACTCTGTCCGTTGCGTAACAGTCACAGATCAGGTTTGAAAGACATCCACTGGCAGCTTTCCTGGCTGCCCCATTGCTCACTGTTTTGGTAGAAATAACCTTCTTCTTTGTTACAAACTTCCTAGATGAAACATCTATCATCTTTGATTGTTTTATAAGCTGCAATGTAGATGTTTTAGAGAAGGTGACATATTTGAGAGGCTTCCCTTTACATTTAGATAGGCCACTTCTGAAAATGCTAAGACTGAACAGATGCTTGTGAGTAAAAAGCTGCAGTTTTAGAACAGAAGACAGCAAACCTTTTAACAATATCACAACATCTATAAAAGACACTGAAGTTTTCTTAATATCCTTATTTCCTCCCCTTCGGAAAACAGTTTTCAGTGTTTACTAAAAACAATATACATTAGATATTATGAAATTATAAACCAGGTATTTTTTAAGTTAGTATAATGTTTCAAGAATTCTTTTGGCTCAACATGAGAATAAAATCAAGGTACATGAAATGCCACAGCAACATACAGGTACTAGCTCGTAATTCTACAGACAGATGATCACTGTTGGCCAAACTCTCTAATTTAGTTGGGGTTTCCCCCCTTATCGTATTAAATAGCAATTACAAAAAGTATAGAAAAATATTTATTGCAAGTTTTCTCCCCATTTTCAACTGCAAAATAAATAAAAAAAAAGGGAAGTTCCACAAGCTAAGTATGTCTTAGCTGCAGGGATACATGTGTAGGAAAAAAAGATTAATTTATCACACAGACAAGTTTAACTAGGGAGACAGCTACTAGTTCTTTAAGAGTTTCAAAAGGGACTGAAACAGAAATGAAAAATTCCTTGAACCTTTTAGCAAAGACACTTAATCTGCTCAAAAAACTTTTAGTTCCCTGGCATCCTGGAGCAGTGTCCAGTCTTACAGAACAACCAGTTCTATATTTTTTGAAATATGCAACAGATTGCTCTTCCTGATGAGTCACACATCTTACTTTTGTACTCGAGTTCTCCTGGTATGTGGAGCTATAGACATTGAAATTCCTCTCTCCAAAGACAGAGCGCTGGACGGAATGGTGCAGAGAATCCTCCTACAATACAAGCAAAAAAGGACAGTAAGGATCCTATCTAATGCACAGTCAGCTGGATACTGACAGTTAAAACAGTGTGAAGTGACATAAAACAAGAACAGCTGCATGGCAAGTCGTTTTCAGGCAACACTTTACTGTGGATGAAGGAAACACAGTCTAGACAGAACAGCAAACATGCTTACAAAAAGGATCACACCTCAGAAGTGCCCAAAGACAATTTGAATGCCACCTGTACTGCATTTGTTACGCAAGTAAGTAACTAAACATAGATGAATAATTATTGGCTTGGGGAGGAGTTCCACAGTACATTTAATTTAAAAAAAAACCCCAAACTTAAGGCTGTCTAAATAGAACCCATGCTAGGGTTTTATACAGCCTTTGGCATTGTAGTCTATCTAACAGATAAAGAATGATGCCAGTAGGGTTACGTAAAACTAGCCACTTCGCTCGGAGAACTGTCACTGTGCGTCACATGAGGACCCTGTAGCCTAGGCACACACGGGTTTTATTCAAGGATTACATCTCCCCCTGTTGGATGAAGTACTATGTGAAACATTCAACTATATTAATGAAAAAGATTGAGAACCTTTGCTCCTCTTCCTTGTTTAAGCTGCATTTTTGAAAGTGAGCTGGCCTTTTTATCAGCTGCTTTTGAGGCTGACTGTGGAGCTATCTGTTTAGGTGCTGTGACGCCAACAGAAACCCCATTTCCCAAGGCTATGGTGGGATTATTCTGTGAGCAACTTCCCTGCTGGTCTTCAGAGGGGGCAGTTTTGAGAAGTTCAATTTTTGTATCAGGGGTTCCTTGTGCCAATCCAAAATCTACCAAGGCATACCTGAAAGACACAAATTTAGAATCAGGAGTCACAAAGTATCCATCAATCAGTTCCATCTACTATTCGTTATTTGTTTACTTATCTTTTTTTTTTTTCCACATTTTACTCTGTGTTGCTTATCTATACTGTTGTCAACATCACAGTCCTATTTTCCTCCTTCTCCTCTTGTCCTACCTCACCTATCCCCTCAATGTTTTTACCCTTTACCCATCTTACTTCATTGTTTCCCGTCTTAAAAATCTTCTCAAGTGCGTATTTTCCCCAATGGTGTTAACAAAATATTCCCATCAACTCATTTTTGGGGTTCTTCTAATCATACAGCTCTGAACCTTCAGTCAACAATCAAGCACAAGTGATTTGACCCTTGCCAGATTCCCATGGGCAGAGGACAAAAGTAGCAGTGAAGACAGACAAGACTAACAAGGCTGAGAGTTTTCCCAGACTTTAGGTGATGTTAGTAGGATTTACTTCGGTCTTCTGACAGGTACGACTACCTTAGTTCACGCTTCAGATCTGTCTTTAAAATAATTCTTTTTTTTGCTACAACCGATACAGAGACAATTCAGCTGTCTCTGGATCTCATCAAACTCAACTCCATGGCCTCCACACCCAAAGTAAAGATTAAGCTCAAACAAGCTGGAAGAGCAGAACGATGATACAAATTCATTCTGACAGATTTTTTAAAAAGTAACATTTCTTAAATTTTTAAAACTTGTGGTTTGGCAAAATAGAATCAAATCTCCCCTACAAACTTTTGCTAAATAGAATCATTTAGGTTGGAAAAGACCTTTAAGATCATTGAGTCCAACTGTTAACCCAATACTGCCAAGTCCACCACTAAACTATGTCCCTAAAAGCCACATCTACACATCTTTTAAATCTCTGGGCTGGTGACTCCACCACTTCCCTGGGCAGCCTGTTCTAGTGCTTGACAACCATTTCTGTGAAGAAATTTTTCCCAATAGTCAATCTAAATCTCTTCTGCGTGCAACTTGAGGCCACTTCCTCTTGTCCTATCGCTTGTTACCTAGGAAAAGAGTCCCACATCCACTTCACATCAACCTCTTTTCAGGTAGTTGCCTCTCCTGAGACTCCTCTTGTCCAGGCTAAAGAACCCCAGCTCCATCAGCCACTCCTCATAAGACTTGTGCTCTAGACCTTTCACCAGCTTTGCTGCCCTTCTTTGGCCACACTCCATCACCTCAGTGTCACAACTGTACATAGCACAATGCTTGCCAAGACAGCTATAGGACTGCTGGCACAGAAACGGTACCTTATTCTATTTCAGCTCTTCACAAAATGCAGTTGCTTTTTACAGTCTTTAAATATTGTAACTTGCAGACAAAAAAAGCCCAACCCTACTAGTTATTAATTCAGTGTAAAGTGAAACCAGCCCAAAGCCAGCTATCTTCTCTGTATCAGTTTTACTCTATCCATGAGCAAAATTAACAAGTTTATGCATCACAAGTCAATATTAACTTTCTCATTAAAAAAAATACTGATTTTATTCTTCTCATTCTTATTAAAAAAATGTAGTACTCAATAGTAAAATCATTTTTTCAGGTACTTGTCACTCTGAGGTACATTTAAGTCTGAAAAGAAAAATTCCTTCCCTCCTCAAAATCCCTAAAAATAGAAAAATTTTACAAATTAAAAAAATTGGCAAACTGAGGGTGTAAATCAGAAAAGAGCATACATCACTATTTACATATGCTTCCCTGTTGAAAAGATGAACTGAAAGATTAATTTT